>JARFOD010044268.1:0-23502 GCA_031763545.1 Mopalia muscosa | reverse complement strand
TCCGGTGTATACCTGTCTTACTTTATCACATTAGCTTAGTACAAACGGTATGAAATAAGCTCGCCTCAAGAATATTTAATGTATTGTGTTTACGATCATACCCTATTGATCATACTTCAATATTTTACCTCTGCTACACGTATCTTATTATCGCAATAAGGGGCATAACTCTGCCATGAATGTCAACATGGGTGTTTAAATGCAGTCAAACGGTTGCAGAAGTTTGATTCATAATATCGGCACACCTAATACTCTGGGGCTCGTTTCACAAAGAGATCTTGGCTTATGTTGAACGTAAACGTCATGGAAACACTACGTCTTCAACAGTGGTCGTCATGGCAATTACGTTTTGCGTAAGCTAAGATCGCTTTGTGAAACGGGCCCCTGGATAAACGATTGAAGATGATGGTCACAATATATTTAACTCTTAAATATCTTTGACAGGTTGGTTAATATGGCTTTGTCTGGTATCTGCTCACCGCTTTCGGTCTGTGTCCTCAGCTACGCTCAAGAGGTTCAAGTATATCTACGGCGGCAGAGCCTCTAGGTATGACTGGTTTTAGACCGATGACGCCAAGTTTTTTGGAGTTTGTCACCGAATCTTTTTGCAACAGAATTTATCTCGATTACGTTGAACAACACATTTTCATAGCCAATAAACGAATAAAGCACTACAACCAAGTTCGGTATTAACTATGACACTACAACGTATTTCGTGCATGACGAATTAAGATCATACATTACTGTTGTTCCTGTATTGCTTGTGTGTCCCAACCAGCGATCCTATGTTTTTCATTTGTGTTTTTTATCAAGCTTTCATTGATGATGCGTTTTAATGGATATTTGTTTCGTATGAGTAGACAGTAAGCAAATTTACATGCTTCCATTTGTATACCAGTTAATACACAGACGGAATATAGTTGATGTTAGACACCAGTCAGCCAATAACTATATTGGTAAAGCTTGTTAAACTAATTGGGCCTTTAATTACAATGTACCACAACCATATGCTTCGTTAAGGCATCTCCCCCAGGCAAGTCTGATGCCTCCACTAAGTTCTGTCATTCTGTGGAATAAAATTTCACACAAGGAATTTGAATTTGAGGTAGGCCTAATCGTAAAAAAATTTTGTTTTAATTTCTTTTTCACACAAGTACATTTTTACCTCTTCCCACATCTTTACGTATAACGACTAATTTACAGATACGTCAATATGTGTGGTTAACATGCCTCTTATTTCACTTGATTTTTTCTCTGTCAACTGTAAGCACTTCAAGACTGTTACATGTAGTTTTTAAAATCTGTTAAGTCATTCTGTTTCATATGTTAAAAGTCAGTAGGATCATGGTAAACTCTGTATGTTTGTGGAATGTCCTCTGTTGTTTAGTAATTTGGTTCAGATATTGATTCGCCGTCTGACGATTCGAAATCACAAGATCGAGATCACGTGAACATGTTTCTGGACTAATTGTGAGACGATGCCATAAACTGAAGCGAGTGAATGGATAATAAGCTCTCATAGAGATGGTCGGTTTTGCATGAAATTAATGTGAGGGAGGCGATTAGAGTTATGTCCCTTTAACCATATATATTATACAGAGACCATTCGACTAAAAATGGTGTGATTCTGGTTATTGTGGTCTCATTAGAAGTAATCGCTAAGTAAGTCCATGCAAAATGTATGAATATCCATCAAAATCGTACATTTTGTGTATTATGACCGCCGTATGCACAATATATTCGCACGCATAAATAAACCAAGCTTATGTTGACCATCATGTTCTGGAGCCAAAGCAGATGAAAACAATGAAACCTTCACAAAAACTAAACTATGTTTAGCAGTTCATAAGAACGAAAAAACCAAATCACACCGTGATGTGGTCAGTACATTCATAGACTGCCGAGATGTTAGACGACACTTACATGACAATACTTATGTGTCTAGGTAAGGGGGATGGGGGCGTGCAGTTTGCGAGCCCCCTCACTATTTTGGGATGTAAGCTGAGCCCCTCCACTTTAGAGCATTGCAGGCATTTTATTGGGCCGGGGGGAGAGTCCTAGCCCCCCCATCTTTTGATTTACTTAAACCTCCCTTGAATGAGACTTGGTTTTTGAGTTGACTGGATCACGATTTTGCTAGACCATGTTTGCCAAACTTTCTGTTAATCTGGGGATAAAGCTCTTTAACTTTGTCTTATCTGTTTGAGTGATTTTTGTTTCCTTCGGGAGCAAGCGGTAACCGGTGTTCAGATAACTAATATCTACTTAAGTTGTCGATCCTTAACCGATCAATTTCCGTGTAAAATTACTTCCAAAAACATGAAAAACGATCGCAGGGCTATGTCATTTCGACCAATGACATTGTTTCGAATCGTCAGCAGGCCGAACAATATCTGAACGAAACCAAATTATGGAAAACCTTCCTTTAAAGCATATGTATCTGAGCCTCTTTAATTTTGTACAGCATTTCAAACGTGGATTTTATCTTTTAAATGAAAAATATACATATCAAAATTAGGAGGAATCAATTTATATTGTCAAAGGTAAGGTATCAGATACATTCTAAACGTTATTCGCGAACCTACCTCGAGATTTCATGAGGAGATTCCAGCTCTAAGGTAATATCACCGAGCCATCTTTTCGCTTGTTTCCCCCTGTTTTTCGGGATTTTTTTTTTTTTTTATTAAAAGGCGTTTGCACTATACATTCGCCAAAATTTAGTTCAAAACTAAGTGTATAAATGAAATTCTCAAACATTTGCCGAATCAAAACCTTCATAAATCAAAGAAAATAAAAAACAAAAAACGTAGTTCCTGACTTCCGGGTTGAAGTCAAGAAGAGAAAAATCATGCTAGTCTTATATACTACCATCTGCAAACTGTGACTTGGGTCATCGGTTTAAAAAAACTGTTGATGGGTTAATTAATTCTATGCATGACGGTTAGGCGGTGCGGACGGTGTAGAAAAGGACACTGATGTAAACCCATGTTTTGCAATAAATTTGATGTTGAAAATTAAAGAACACATAAATATTTCCAGTAGCAGCGACTGCTGGAGTTATAAATCACAACAACCCCTCATGTATGATCAACAGCATTGCCGCGAAGACGGCTGATCGTCTGTCACATCATGTAAGAACAGTCCGAAGTCGATATATAACAGTAAGTTTATTCTGCAATATTGTCCTTATTTGAGGACAACGCATTTTTAATTTTAACAGATGCTAAAATTTTGCAGTTTGAAACACGAACGTGTCGACCCTCTGAGTCAGTCACTGAATCGCCCGGGGCCAGTAGTAAATGCTGGCCGCCTAGACCGCTCAGTAACCCATTATTTTTCTAAGCTCGGAAAATGTGTTATACCAAGTAACCAAATGTGTATCATAGTGTCTTGTGAACCGACCCTGTGCGGTTAGTTGAATACATCAATGCATCACTCACGATCTCTATAGCAGAGGATAAACATAACGGTACCACTTTGTCCGGTTTAATTTTGTTAAATTTTGACTTGACATAAGACTTTAGGTTATTTTACTTATACGATGGTGTGCCAGCATGAGACCAATAACATTTTGAATTTGAATGGCTAGTTAAGTCTTTTAATTTTCGTTAAATTAAGACTCGATCCTCGGCTGGAAGTATAGACATAGAACTAGACCTGGTGTTTTGAAAATATTTTATTCGTGTACGCACTTATGTTAAATATTTGAAGGAAAAGGGATTATCAAGTGTTTATCGATCTTTACAGGCAAGTCTATGTATTTAACAAGTAAATGCATAAGGCAACTGTCACCGAAAAACCGAAATCAAAGTATAGACATTTTTTACCTCAAAACGCCACATTTTATAATAACAGATAAAGCTAAAAACGTGCTGTTGTTTACAAAGTATTCGGTAGTCCTTCCACGGTGTGATGCGACGAGTATCCCCACGCGCTGATAGCTGGTTACCGAAATATTGGAAACCAGACAAGATGGCTCGGCGACACCTTAGAGTTGGAATCTGTAGGCAGGTAGGTCTGCGAATATGGACAGTCTCGGACAAAGACGATGGAGAGTCCCGAACCAAGAACATGAGATTTCCGGACCATGAGATGAGATCTGGTCTAGACTGGGCACCAATCATCAACAACAATATTAAGAAAAATACCAACAGCTTGTCTAGCGTTCTGTATCTAGACAACCATTCAACCTACCACAGAATTGAGCTATGCATAACACGAAGTAACTCGTAAATCAGGTAAAGAAAATGAAAAATAGGCAATATAAGTTGTACGAATGTCAAACTGTGAGATTAGTAGGGTGATCTTCTATAACAATGAAAATTACACCCTGATCCAGAAATAGGATGATATAAAATCTGATTAGCACAAGTTTGATAAAATAGTTTTGCTTAACAAATATCCAGTCCAATAATCAAATAATTGCTTTGCACAGGGGCAACCAAGATAACAGAATTCTGAACAAACGAAGGAAAAAAGCTGCTATTAACTTAGACTTTCTTTATAAAAAAAACGAAGAAGGATTATTTTCAAATCAAAAAAATTAAGTAGTAGAAAATAAGCCTGTCGACTATTAGAGGAAGATAAATAGCACAAACTGAAATTGACTGCCTTATCTTTGTTTCCAGTAAAACAGAATGAGATAATTAATAATGACTTCAGCTGTTTGACTTGGTCAGTCCGATTGTCTAAGAAAAATACCAACAGCTTGGCTAGCGTTCTGTACCTAGACAGCCATTCCATCTACCACAGAATTGAACTATACATAACAAGAAGTAACTCGTAAATAGGATAAAGAAAGTGAAAAATATGGGCCTTCGTTACTACATTAGAGTAAGGCCCCGCAACAGTAGTCAATGCTATGATATCTAGTTGAGGATAGCTTATAAGCTTTATACCTGAAACATCTATGGTTTAGTCCTTTTGTTCAATTCTTTACAGGCCGGTTTTTCAACTTTACAATAACGTGTAAAATTACTTCTCCGGAATATCTTCAACACATTAACTGACGTATCAAATATATTGCTAAAATGTTTTTTAAAAAAATGGAACATGCTAGTTCATTTTCAAAATATCATCGTTTATATCGAGCTTGAAACCTCATATAATCTATCAAAAGATGGAATATATTTACAAGAAACGCCACATGTATCATTCGCCCCTATTTTCTTGTTGTTTTCCAGTGTCGGCCAATTTATTGAATGTCTTCATAAAATAATTCAAAAACATGTCCGCTCATCTTACAGAAGAGTTGTAAAAGTTGCAGTATGGTTGCAGCGTTTGATATCACTCAGTCCTTTCTTCCCTGATACCAAGATGATTACCCTGCATGAATCCGAGCAGCGGTAAGGAGCTTTAACAGCATTTTCCTTATATTTGGATAACATGAATCTGAGCAGCGGTAAGTACCTTGTCATCAGCAATGCTTAACTGTCATGCCTTTTTGGCTAACATACGCCGTGATGTCATGAACCGGTCAGTTCTGCATATTCATATAATAAGTACTAAAGTCCCCAGGACAGGATTACAGACGTTTCATGCTCTGCATTCTTCGCAAGTTAAGGTATGTGACCTACAGAAACGGTTATATTCCAAGCTACAACTCAGCCAAAATACCGAGCAATCAAGCAACAATGATTTTATTTAAGCAAGTAAAAACTCATATGGTTTATTTCAACAACTCTACAATATGTGCTTCCAGCACGCGTCCCTTTTATAAATTTACATTGCTATTTTAAAGGCATAAAGAAAATACAAAAAGTGACTGTGGAATATTATGTTATTATGTGGGAATATCAATAGCCCGTTATCGCGCTGAAAAATCACCAACTGAGTAAGTCAGAAAACAAATGAGATAACGCCACGGAAGTTTTACGTAAAAAAGATTTGATTCAAGTGTCAAATCCAATTTGCAGTGAGCAACCAATTATTAAATTCAGTTTTGTCTTACCAAGAACTATTGTACTACATTCATGAAACATCAGTTAATATTTGTTATCGTCGCATTTATTCGTCAGTATCCAAGCTTCAAATTGAATGAGGATTTGAAATACTGTGGACAATTCGCATTTGTATACTGATTCATTAATTTACTGACATATTTATAGATTCCTCTAGACAAACACAAAGTACCGCGTAAACTGTGTAGATTGCTCCACTTATTCGACGAGTTCTCAATAGCGCTGAAACAGAGAAAAACGCTAGCCGCTGGCACGCGTCGGTTTTGGCGAGTTGTCAAAGTAACAGATAGATTTTTGGACTCACTTTATGATCAATTCCGCAGCTTTTAAGGGAATACCAAACGGGAAAATACGCATATAAAGCGCTACATGTTCCCTCCCAGTATACGCAGGACTGATGTAAACCATCTGAAGTAGAAAGTTATCTCTAGTGACCTGAAATACTGGCCTAACAGATTTGTCAGAAAAGTTTGTTTGTTTGTTTGATTGGGATTTAACGTTCTGCCCAAGGGTATTTCACTTATATGACGACGGATTGCCCCCTGTATACTGCTCATAACGTCATTACGGTGGAAATCGGGAGAAAACATTGTAAAAACAACACCCGCGATTGCTGGAACCACATCGTGCGACACACTCATATACCGATGTTCGACAGACTGACTCGATCTGGTGAACGGTACATTGGCGTAGGATTTGTAAGGGCGCATGCTACAACTAAGCCCTGGTCCGTAAGAAAAGAAGATTCTAAAACTGTGAACGGCGCCATTACAGAAACCAAAAAATTCAAAAAATAAATAAAATCTTGCCCCAAACAAAAATATATTTGTCATATTTCTAGGCTAATATTATATAGCTGTCGTTGGAACAGTTATGTTTTAAATCTCCCGGTTTGTTTATTTGTTTGATTTGGGTTTAACGTCGTACTTAACGTTATTTAACTTATGTTGCCGCATTGTATATTTCTCTCTGTTTTTAAGATGAAACCTCGTAGAAACCACCATCCCGATTTTCAGAGCCACATCATGTGACTAAATATACATGGTGGTCGACAGGCCGACTCTATCCTGTGAACAGTACATCGACTTAGGATAATGAAGCGACCTCGATTTCTAATCTCTAATCGACGGCCGCGGTCGGATGTGTCAGGTCGTGATGCCCCAGTAAATTGGCCAACACCACCAGTTTGTCACTAACACGGGACCCATAACATAGCTAAATTGTCTATAGGGAATTTTTGATGCGCTATACAAAATATATGAGAATCTGTGTCAGCATGTTGAACATCACTGTATTTTCCTAAAGTAAAAAATGTAACAATGAAAAAGAAAATGATATTTTTTGTTCAGTTATCAGTGATCTTGTTGCAAATGAGATCTATATTATATAACCCTACGGCTGCTTTATCCCACCTTTGATGTGTAGATCAGTGTGAAGGGTTAACATAACTATTGTCTCACTTAACCAGGGTACTTCTGACTGCTTTCAACAAGGAATGATGAGTCCTGTGTTGTTTTCTGTATGAATAGTGATCAGAGATATATAGGCTGCTCATTTTGTTTGGGAAGATTCTTCAAACGATATCAAGGCGATTGACATTTTGCTTTATACATGCCCTAGTAACGGTTTTACACGTTACTTATGTCTGGTTGCGTCGAATGACACTTTCTATTATTTGCTGGAGTAATCAAAGAGAAACTCCTTTCTTCAATTTAGGAAGTTACTTATGTGTAACCGTGACATTTGTCTAATATCTTTATACCCACACTTTGTATATATCTGTAGGGTTTTATCTTCTATTTTGTATATCAAGGAGAATAAAGTTAAAAAGCTCAAGAGCAGATCTCAAGTTCAGCGATTTCAGTTTGCCTTCAATACAATGTATAAATAAACTTAAGTACTTTGCCGGAACAACCTGAACATTAAACAAATTGCATTTGTATGTACAGACACCATGAAAACACTATATTTTGGACATACATTTATAAAAACCAACTGTTCTTTAATTCATTGTTTAACTTGTTTGGTATAGTATGTAAACGATATGATTATAAACTATTTTAACCATGTAATGAAACAATAGAAACCCCAATCAAACAAACAAACAAACTTGTGAGTTAAACTGGACCATTTAACCCTTATAAAAATTAAAATTAAGAGGATTATTGACAACCCAATTAAGAATTTTCTGACTTTTTATGCTAGGAAAATATTGTACATTCCTTTTCAACGCAGACCATCATGTCCTCAACTACTTGGCCCTCGTTGGGTCTAGTCGGCATTAACAGCTTGCGATACTGTGCCTGGCGGAGGGTCACATGTTTGTTTCCGTAAGGGGTAATAATAATTTCAATATTCTGCCACAGAAACTTGTTTGGCAGAGATATCGAAGGTTGATTCGAAATCTCTAATCGTATGATCACTCCGGAGATCAGTCTTTACGACATAATCAGTACGATTGCAGATAATTTCAAGTCCAGTCGTGTGTGTGGCGGACCAAAATGCAATACAAACCTTTGAAGCAACAATTATTTCATTTCGCAAATGTACGGTATAGATGTAATTATTACTTCAACTATTCGTTATACAATACATCATGGTTTGGATGGGGTTCTTGAAATAATTTCCAAGTGATGTTAGATTTCGAGGATGGCAGCCCTAATGGTTGGAGATCTTAATGGGTTGCAAGTGTATTAAATGTGACAGTATTTTCGAAATTTTGAGATAAAAAGACATTTATCGTATGATCACATCGACAAAAAAATTTGAAATTTATTCTAAAGACGAATATGTTGAAATAAGTTCCAGTACCAAGTATGACATGAATGGAATTAGTCCAAGTGCGACAAATTGCAAATACGGCGTCTTTGTGCAATGGAGTTTTGCCAAAATACCACCAAAACTTAATAATTAACAGTCGCCAACTGTGTTAATAGACAGCGTTCATCACCCGCCATTAAAATGCGTTTAGTTGGGAGTCCATTCTAACAATTCTAACGATTCTAGCAATTACTTATTTAGCAGTCACTTATATAAAGTTCGACCCGGCACACAGAACCTTCTATCTAGTGGAAAGGAGATTTTTTGTTAATGCCTGCGTTGTTTACATAAGCGCTACCTGTTAAGTTTGAGATAAATCTGTTTGTGAACCCTACTAGCCGTATCCTGATTGATTGATTATTTTTCACGCCACATTCAGCGGTATTTCAGCTACGCTGTGGTGAGAACACATTTACAATTCTATGGATCTATAATAATAATACATAGAGCAACAGAACGAACTGAAAAAGACAAATTAACCATATCCTACCCAGCTGGAATAGATTCTCGTTTATTCAAGTCAACCGGGACCCAGTAGAAACCCATAAAACATAGCCAGTGTGTACAATTCATGGCTGATGTCACACTGATGATATAGGTTAATACGGTAACCAAATTGATTTACGCTGTATTTGAAGTAATGGAAATGCAGCAGAATGCAGCAGAGAAGGAAACAAGTGTAATTGGTGTTCTTTGTATGCCTGTCAAACATCTAAATAATTTAAGCCAATTTCTTGCAGCTATCAAATTTATTTATTATTTTACTATTTGATATCAGTATTACTTAACTAATCAGATTTATGATAAGTTTTTTAAATTTCTTCCGGTAGATGTATGTAGCATATGGTTTGGCTGTACATCGTGCCTTCAAAAACTGTAAGAATTAGGCCTATATCACGAACATGGTATAATACGGAAAGCTACTGTGGATCACAATAACCTTTCTATTACCAAACTGGCAGCATCACCATCGATTGTCGTCAAGCCTAAGTGGTGGCTGTGACTCTGCATAAGTTTCATGCTCGGTGGTTTGTCTTCTCATTTGGTGCAACATCTTGCCCATTGACAACGAACCCATTGTTATGACTGAATTGAAATACTTCTCGTGTCCTTATGTTTTTGGTCCCGTGGCCGTGGCTTAGTGGTAGCAAGTGCGCTTCCGAAATTGAATCTGCTTCGATTTACCCTTCACCCGATCGAGTCTGCCTGTCGACCATCAGGTATCTGAGAGAGTCACATGTTGTGGCTCCGGCAATCGCGGGATGGGTTTTACGAGGTTTCTTTCGGTTTTCCACAGTAATAAGACTGTGCACAGTGTGAAGTCGACAATCTATCGTCATATAAGTGAAATACCCTTGAGTACGACTTTCGTAGTCTGTTTGAATATTTCCATGCATGTATAAATAATTTGTTTATGTTAAACACAATGTCCCGATGCTGTGTCTGCCTACTTATCCGACTTCGATGTACCGGGTATGAGTTAGTCACACTGTGTGGCTCAAGTGGGCGATTTTAAAGAAGTTTTCGAACGGTTTCCAGTGTATAAGCGACATACCTTTTAGTACGACGCTAAAATACAATCAACCAAATAAACAATGGTAAGTTGCTCTTCGACAAGTATTTGTTGGACATGAATCATATGCTGCTTATCAAGTTGAGTGCTATGTAACTTTTGTACTAAGGAACCACTCGCAAGGAGTTGACAGCTTTGAAAAGTTACTATAGGGTTGGGTGCTTAATTAATTTTTGTACCTGGAAACTTATGCCTGGGGTAGGGATAAGAATCGTGTTGTGACATAGATAAGTAGGCGCTTGAAATCAGTCATGGTGTTCTGTGATTAAATGAAATAAGCCATTGGTAATCCATGTGTTAAAAGAGGCATGTTCAAAGAAATAGCTGGATGAAGAACGAGAAGCACTTACAAGACCAGATTCAGTCTCTTTGGTTCGATGCTACTTCCGACTTAACTGCCTCTCAAACCCAATCTTGATGACATACGTTTCTTGTGACAATTCGGTTTAAAAGGAGCGGCTGGATGAACAATTATTGTCTCAAGGGCGCGGAATTTAATGTCTTCGAGGAATAATCAAATTTGTAACCTTACATCATATCAAGCCGGATCGAACCACCCACGTCTGTGTATAATGCTTTAAGCAGATCGCTGATTACGATAGTGTTATAGTTAACAAGTTTTATTCATAATCTCATTGCAAATATTATGATTCAGTTTGACCTCTTCTTTTGTTAGAAATACTTAATCCGTAGTGGGTGATTTTAACCGTTGAATTGTAACGAAGGATCTTTCCAATGGAATATTATAACAAAATGTGTACTGTACGGCTAGTCTTTGAGGCTGAAGTATAAAGTTAAAATGAGTTCAACCAAATAGTAGAAAAAACAGAATGATAGTGTGGAATATGTTTACAATATTTAATTGAGCGATTCTTGGATAACTGAAAATGAAAAGGGTGGTCCCTGAAAATATCTTAGTGATATACAAGAAACGAAAATTGTAGAAATGTAGGCGTTAAAATTACAGATGATCCTGGCGTAACATGTTATATTTCTATAATCCTAAATGATTAAATTTTGTGTGATTCAGAAGTAAAATTCATAGCTGTACAGGCTTACCAAACTCGCTTTGTTCAGGGTAAGTGTGTGTGTCATAGCCATGGTCCTGCTGTCAAATAGATTTACTTTCTGGTAGACCGTAAACGCCGGACTCCTAAACAACTCCTAGACACCGAGATCAATACATGTTTCTATATAATTTCGCAAATGCTTACAAGGGAGAGGACGCTTCCAAGAAGTCATTTGGTTGGTCTGGTGGGTTTGTCCGAGATTACTTTATCTGTGTAGACCCAACAATTCACAGCGATACACTCCCTGGTGTATATAGTTAATCAGCTCGGATTCCGTTCACTGGATAATCTAATCAGATACCTTGTTACTCCGGTCTTTTGTTGCTTATCGTGACAGATTGGTGTCAGTTGAGTCGGCTTTTTGTCCGACATGAAGAACGCGTCAGGAATGTTCCCATGTAGGTTTGAATTTGGTCGGCTTTTACTTGTCCAATTTTCCTGAAACACTCGTGTATAAAGAAGACTACTGCGCTTAATTGGTCCCCGGGTAACTCGTCCCATATTCAAGAAACAAATACACATTGGCAGTGTAGAAGTTGTCGTCAATGTTAACCCCGATGTGTTCATGCTTATCCTGATATTCACTGATCACATAATTCAAAGCTGAGATATTGGTGCACCTCCAAAGACTGCAAATATAATAATCTCGACATACCAGGAGTTATCAATATGTATTGATACCAATAAAAAAAAAACGGATACACCGAACACAATAATAAAATCTCAAACTTAAGTATCAAACAACCACTTGGTTTTCATTTCCTTCCTTCTGAATTCTTAAAGCTGTCTACAAATATTATTGTTCCATCTTTGACATACATCTTAAACCTTTGAATTGAGAGAGATTATCGCATAGAACGTGTTTCCCCTATCCACGAGAAAAGGTCCAAAAGATGACCAAACAACAATATGTATACACCAATTAGCATAACATCTCCTCCCTTAAAACTATTGAAAGGCATGTGCATTATAACTTTTCTGAATACATGGTACAAATTTCGCTTTAGAAAATCAGTAAATCGATTTCCGTAGGCACCACTCATATGGAGCGGATAATGTCAATGTAACGAAATAACGCAAGAATGAAAATACGTTAAAACTATATATATTTTTTTTTAAAGAGAAAGGAAAGTTTAGTTATAACTAACTGCTAAAATTGGATTCATTACATGCATGCCACGCACGAATTCAATAGAAAAGGCATTGAATAAAAATACAGTAAGTCATAAACCGCCTATTAACCAACCCGCAACAGTACCAGTGTGCCTGCTATGCATATGTCCAATGGTGGCTCTCAAATTTGGTTATATTTGCTGATGTTTGAAGCTGCTGTGTTTAACCGCCGTGGCTAAGTGGCGGCGTGTGCGCCTAATAATCTTACTTCGTTTCACCATTCACGAGATCGAGTTCGTCTGTCGGCCATCAGGTATATGAGTGAGTCACATGATGTAGCTCCGACAACAGCAGGGGTAATTTTTTTACTAGGTGCCCTTTCTGTTTTTCAATGCTGTTAGGCATGTAGCAGTGTGAAGAGAACAATCCGTCTTCACAGAATACCCTTGGATGCGACGCTAAACTGAAAACAAGCAAACAAGCAAACGCAAAAGCAGTGTTTACCCAAATAAGCTGAGAGTGCCTTATTCTGATCGTTCATTTAAATAGTAAGCTGTCTTTAAACAAAAGAATGCACACATAAATATTTATTAAAGATAAGTTTTTGTCAATATGCAGCAAGCAGTAGTAAAAGTTTGTTAACCTTTTATTCATACATGTTTATAGCAACATGTCAGTTCATTTGGTATGTGAATTATTAAACATATATCTGTCGGATAATTTGGCGAACTGAAGAACACAGTCTAACGTAACAGTACCATGCGGTCTAGACATACAGCATGTTAAGACATATTACTAATTATATTATGTGTCTAATTAAGCAATTAACAGACATTTCGACTACTGTCTACAAAAGCATATTAGTCTTCAAATCACCTCGAAAAATAACAGCATTGAGTAGCTCTGCTTGTAATCGATGTGAGGTGTTAAGTGAGTTGTTCCTCATATGATATACAGGTGATAATTTATACTGTGTACAGAATCACGTCTCCAGTAACTCACCCGATCCCTAATCAACAAGTTGTGGTTTATGGAGATGATTTAAGACTGTTTGATCAGCGATTCTACCAATAGTCTCATCGACGCCTAATGTGGACTGATTGCGAGACCCATTGTCCAACTTCTGAATACTAAATTAATACAGTTCTTTTATATTCCACAATTCAAACTGCTGCTTTTTGTTGTTAATGACGTCAAAAGTGGTTCCCAGCACCCATTGTACTGTAACACCGTTCTACTGGCGAACTAACCCTAAGTACAATGTGCCACTACATTCAGACAACAATAATTTACACAGTCCTGTTGTCTAGCCTATCAAGTTATTCAAACAATGCTTATTGTGAAAGAATAAACATCCATAAACACATCCACTATGGCTGGTGTGTTCAGACTCTAATATAGAATATTTAAACATTATTTGAGATGTAAAGAAATTGATTAACCGTTGACTTATTAAAACTTTTTTTTTATCTATACTTCGATATGATTTCAGTTGCTCGGAAGTTAACAATAATTTTGTCAGGACTGAAAATGTTTAAGTTGTTGTCAGGGAATTATTAGCCAAATGGACCCATTCTTCATAAACAGTCTCAATACGTAACAAAGCTGCTTTCACAGCAAGAGCAGTAAAATTAATAATTTCGCTTATTAATACTGTCGAAATTTTCTCATTATTAATCAGTATAATTATTTATAATAATTCCAATATTCTCCACAAGAACCCTGTATGGCAGAGATGTTGACGGCTTATTTGAAATCTCTAATCGTATGATCACTCCGGAGATCAGTCTTTATGACATAATCAGTGCGATTGCAGATTATTTCAAGTCCAGTCATGTGTTTGGCACACCGTAATGCAATACAAACCTTTCAAGCAATATTTATTTCATTTCGCAAATGTTTTGCAGATTTAATAATGATTGATTATTTCAACTATCTGTTATACCAATACAAAACAGTTTGTGCTTTAAATCCGCCAAGCGAACAATGCCTCTATAAGTGACTTGACACAGATACTGTTTGGATGGGGTTGGTAAACGCCGGAAATAATTTCCGAGCGATGCTAGATTTCGAGGATGGCAGCCCTAGAGGTTAGGAACTGTAATGGGTTGCAATCTTAACACAAGCGTACCAAATATTAAATATACATAAATTCTAGGTTCCCTCCGTTCATATACAGGCAGAACACTGTATACTTACAGTGTATATTTTGCACTATTCTTCCAATGTATATTAAACTTTGAAAGTCTCAAGACGAATATGTTCAAATAGGTTTCACTCCGAATACTTCGTCTAAAAGCGACAAAATGCAAACCCTGGCGTCTTTGTGATATGGCGTTTTCCCAAAATACCAAAACCAAAACTTTATATTAACAGTGGATCGAGTCGACAGCTGTTTTAATATACAGCGCATATTGAACTCGTTTCGTTGTGGGTTGGAAAAGATTCTATCAATAATTTATTTAGCAGTCACTCAACTAAAGTTCGATCTCACATACAGGTCCTTCTATATAGCGGAAAGGAGTCTAATTTACAGATTGTTTTAATGCATGAGTTGTCTACGTAAGCACTACCCTCCTCGTTAAGTTCGAGATAAATCTATTTTTGAACCCTACTGGTGTTAGCCGTATCCTACACAGCTGGATTAGATTCTCGTTTATCCAAGTCAACCGGGCCCAGAATAAACAAATAAAACATAGCCGGTGCGTACAATTCGGCTTCATCAACCCTAGTTTCATCACAGAAAAGGGACAAACGTTACCAGCCGATAAGCAAGAGTCCACCATTTTCTACTTTGGTTGTTTATGCGGCGGATTAACACTTCACGTCAAACAGCGATATATCTGTCTGAGTGTAAGAAAGAGTAATAGATTGCTTAAACAAGACATGGACTTCTTAGTTTTATTCCCAATCTGTAGCATCCTCCTCTGTAAGGGAAGTAAATGGAGAGAAAGGTCCTGATGTCTTTACTTGTACTGATAACAACATTTTTTTTATTGGCCAAGAAAGGGAGCAATTTACGGTGTGTGCTTACTTAAAGGCAGCACAAGATGATGTCCCTATCTGTGTCACAATTATGCAAGGGTTGTATTGATTACCAGCCTCTAAGAAAAGTAGTTGACTAGCTTATAGGATACCGCATTACTGCCTGACACTTTAGGTGGCGATAGACAAGTTAGGATCAAAGAATGAGAGAAGGTTATCCACATTCAAATCCGCTTTATGTGGTATACTATATTCACAGTAGCCGCGATGTAGTAACATATACAGGCTCAGTCTTTGTCCGAAACAAACACAAATTATCAGTAATTAAGTATATTAAGACATTGATTGTTTTGTACGTTCTTTTTTTTTCTGGGTTTTTTTTCTTCTCTTTGTTCATTTCAAAAGCGTAGACTGGGAGTTATATATTTGCAGCTAGTAGCTGCCGAACAACATAACTACGTTTTCTTGCAACTTTAGCATTAAGGGTCTTTTATTTAACGTTCCATATGGTACCATAGTTTCATAACTTTGACTTAAACATGAGCTGATAGCCCGTCCAGGAAAACAATCCGCTTCGGTTCTAAATCAGCATCGTTCATATAATGCAGGGTTCTTCGTTCCTGCACAGTGGCAATCACAAAAGTTGAACTTAAATGTGTCAGCAATTACTGATTTTTTTTTTTAATTCACATATCACATCGTATTTCTTTTATGCGTAGATCACAGAATTACGCAAATAATTGTATAGATGACTTCTAAGGGTATGATTTTGATAACTGCTTTTAATACCTCACTTTAATGATTTAATCATATTTAATAATACAAAATAATAGAAATTATGTAACATCAGGGATAATTGTATTGCCAGAAGCAAATTGTTTTTGTTTCCGTTTTGATCTCTGAAGCTTTTCTCATCGTCTCTAGTTCCTTTGTCTACTTTGTTCGGAATTATATAGAGAGTTCAATGCAAAAACTTCAAACAATATCTCTCACTAGTTGTTCATTTTGTATATTAAAAGTCATTACTACACTTACATCATTACGCATTATTATGTAAGAGGTTAACGAAGCGCAAAAGCCTGCTAATGGGGCATAATCAGCAATGTAACTTTAAATCCACCAGGGATAGAAATGCAAATGTGTAGCAGGGTTACTTTGTTTGTTTGTTTGGTTTGGGTAAATGGAGGACTTATTAGTATTTTACCTATATGGCAACAGAGCGTCCATCTTTTTACACTGCCCTGCTTAAATGCAATGGAATCTCGACAGGACACCTTGTGAAAGTCTTCTTTTCCTGAACCATAAAATCCTAGTAAACGGACGACCATTCAGAGGTGATTGTAGCCAAACAGAACAGGTGTTCCATCACGAATATTTGAATGTACGTTGGCGTTTTATGCCTTGCTCTGCAGGTGTGTTTGATTGATTTGTCACTGGTGATGCGCATCACATAGGCCAATATAACGGTATAGTCGCAGCTAAAAAGATCGTGTACGAGAGTATTGATGTTCAACTTATGCTAGTTTCCGGAGGTGGTAGTTTTATCTTTCTTTTTTACTAAAACTGTGTCAAAGGTAATGCCTATTGACCCATGGCTGAGTAAAAAAAATGCCAAAAATAAACATGGACAGGTCTGGTTGTGTAGCATTGATATGATGTCAGATAAAACAAAACCGATTATTGAGGCTCTATATAATTCTATGCGTATGAAACCTCTTCCATGATGTCGAGGTTCTTGACAACTGTTCAAGGAAGTCCAATAAATAAAGGGGTTCGTTCTTAGCGATCTTAGCTTACATTGAAGGTAACTGTCTTGGCAACACCATGTCTTCAACACTGGTCGTGATATAAATAACATTTCATAGAAGATACAAAATATTAAACATTTAAATTGATTTGAAACTTGTTACATCGTCTTTGGTGATATACTGTTCAGGTTTCCAAAGAATACATATATTTTGTAAGGCTTATAAATTCACAGATGAACTATCATTTTGTAATGGAATCATATATATTTTAGATCTTCTATTGAATAGCAATTCTCCATATAAAGATATCTTCGTTACATTGTAGCTACCGAATTCGAACATACATGTATATAGTCCACCTACAAGGAGGGTTGTTAATTTTTTGTCTCGGCTTAGCTATAATCATAAACTAATCCAACTCAAAGACGCATTTAAGCGACATTTCGGCGAAATAACTGCTATAAAGACATTGCAGTATGTGAGCATTTACAAATTAAATTCGCAATTGGATATTCTGGTATACTTTGCGAACAGTCTCATCTTTTAGCTGAGCATCATACAGTAGACAGCGAGTTCACTGAACAAATTGGGGAATACCAAAGTACAAAATCTAGCAACTTTCGTTTCTTCAAGACATCAGAATTTCAGGAGTCTTTTTCATGTGTTGTTTTTTTTTTTTCTTCTTTTTTTATATCTCGGCTGAGTTATGATCCTAACGTACATGTAATTTACGATGGTAAGGTAACTCTGTATCTATCCTTTTTTACCGCACATGAATCTAGGCTGATAGGTATCCAGGATGTTAGATTCTACACGCTACAGACAAGACCTGCCTATCCTGTACTGTTAAAACGCCAGGACCAGTAAGTAGATAAACCACTGTATAAACTTTAAAACCATTATACATGTATGCTAAAACTCTCATGTGATCCACATAATCCATCCTTTATGAACACTAAGCCGTTTTACGACCCTCAGATTGATGTAATCATTGGGATTGCGATGGCTGTGGTATGTCAGTGATTAACCTTCAATTCTATATACCGGTACATCAAAGTGCAAACGTAACGAACTGGTTGGTGTGTATCGTAACGAAGTATAGACGCGTTACTTTCTGCCCATGAAACTAATGAGGAAAGTGTGTGTTCGGGAAGTCACTAATGTTTAATCATGACTTTTACTCGACTGAGAAGAAATTCTATAGTAGATTTGTTATCGCATACTGGCTGAACAAAATGAAAGACGATCTAATTCAACAGTGTGCAATTTCCGCGTTATTACCATAACACGGAGGAGGAAATCAAAATTGTCTTTATCTGCAACAAAAATAAATACACGACATAAAAAAAAACGTTATATAGTTGAAACATTATATGCACAATATGTTATCGAAATTCTCTAAAAGATTTAAGGGCCGGCGGTCGTAGATTAGTGGTAGCGTGTTTGCGCTTCCTAAACTGAGCCTGCTTTGATTTCTTGTTCACCGGTTCAAGTCCGCTTGTCGACCCTAAGAATTATGAGGGAGTCATATGTTGTGACTCCGGCAATGGAGGATGTTTTTTTTTACGAGGTTTCCTCTCGGTTTTACACCGTTTTAAGGTTACCTGCAGCGTGAAGTGGGCAATATATTGTCATATAAGTGAAATCCCTTGAGTATGACGTTAAACTCCAACCAAACAAACACAGTAAAGATTTAACCATGGATCATTCTTGGTGAACTAATAGCTTAGCTAAATAGAATTGACATAGATTTAAACACAATGCTTACAATGTTTAAATCCAAAATGTAACATTCAATTTATTGACATTTCTAAAAATTTAACAATTTATGTTTTTCTTTTCAGTTCAATTACATGTAGTTTTACATTTACTGCCAAGGTAATGAAAAACTGCCAACAGGGAAGAGCTTTGTACATCTTGAAACAAAACAGTTTTCCTTTGTTTTCTCCAATTTGCATTCAACAGACTTACTAGGTTTTATCAGATTACAGGAGAAATGCTGCTGAATTTGCATAAAACAATCATTAAATTCACGTGGTATTCATTTATGTACAGATTAAACCACGATGAAGGTTGATTTTAAAATCGCACAAGGTCTCAGGTACACATATTTGCCCATTTAAAATTCATTATTTACTTTCAATGACTCCTGGTTGTCTGGTTTCAACATCCAGTATAGGCACTGTCAAGTGTAATTCTCTGGCTTTGTGAGATGTATGTCCTTCCTTGAAAAACTACTTTTCCATTATTTCCTCTTCCGTGTAAATCCGTCCAGTTTCAACCTGTCGTCATTAAACTTCTACTACACATACAATTAAGATTTATCAGCCCATCTTTGCTCAGCACGTCTGGTGTTTGTTTGTCATAAAATATTATTGTGAAACGCAGGCCGCTGACTGCGTCGAAAAAAACACACAGAAAAAAATAAAGTCTGATTCATTATTTCTTTAATTGCAAGGATTTTTAAAATATTTTTTCTGTTGATAAAACAGATGCCTTAATAAGTCTTAATAAGACCTGTTTTGATTTTTTTTGTTATATATAAAGTACAATTTCAGACATTCTTTATCTGTTCGGCTAAAGGCGTATTTTTATGATTACCCTAAAAGCATAGAACCTGTAGATTTGTAGCTATTAAATTGACAAAGACATATAAATAAATAAACAGTTGTAAGACGGACCAAGGCACCCGTTGGAGGAAAGCAAAATTATCTTTATCCCCAACAAAAGAAATACAGGAGACAAAAATGAAGACGTTGTATAGTTGAAACATTATATGCACAATATGTGATCTAAATTATCTAAAGATTTAACAGTGTATCATTTTAAGTGAACTAATAGCTTAGCTAACTAGAAATGACATAGATTTAAGCACAATACTTACAATGTTTAGATCCAAAATGAAACATTCAATTTATTGACATTTCTACATATATAACAATTTATGTTTTTTCTTTTCAGTTCAATTAGTTTTTTTCATTTACTGCCAAGGGTGCTACTGATTCGAATCTATCTCTGAATATAGAAGCTTTTATAGACCAAAAAATTGTCCTCTACATTTACAGCGCAGTCATGGCTTAAATCTCCTGTAATCTGTTAAAACCAAGTAAGTCATGTTTTGGTGAAAATTGAGTTAGACCCATATTTGGATTTACTGGGTTTTCCCCTACATTTAACACTCTAAAAATGTGCGAAACTCTTGCCTTTGGGCAGTTTTTAATCTGGAAAAAAAAACCCAGTTTGTCATGTAAGTAAACTGATTAAATGCACACTGATCTGGACAAACCTAGCCATTCAACTTGCTAGGTTTTTCCAGATCAGCCTATATGACATATATATCATACTAGGTTCTTCCAGATGAAAAGCTGCCAACAGGGAAGAGATTTTCATACTTGAAACAAAACAGTTTTCCTTTGTTTTCTCAAATTCGCATTTAACAGACTTACTAGGTTTTACCAGATTACAGGAGAAATGCAAGTGAATTTGCATAAAACAAACATTAAATTCACGTGGTATTCATCTATGTACAGATTAAACCACGATGAAGGCTGATTTTAAAATCGCACAAGGTCTTTTTCAGGTACACACATTTGCTGATTTAAAATCCATTAGCTACTTTGGATGACTCCTGGTTGTCTGGTTTCAACATTCAGTATAGGCAATGTCAAGTGTAATTCTCAGGCTTTGTGAGATCTACGTCCTTCCGTGATAAACTACTTTTCGATTATTTCCTCTTCCGTGTAAATCCGTCCAATTCCAACCTGTCGTCATTAAACTTCCACTATACATAAAATTAAGATTTATCAGCCCATCTTCGCTAAGCACGTCTGGTATTTGTTTGTCATAAATATCATTGTGATACTCAGGGCGCTGTCAGCGGCGAAAAAAAAAACAAAGAAAAAAAATAAAGTCTGATTTATTATTCATTAAATTGTAAGTAGTTTTATCTTTTTCTGTTGACAAAACAGATGCCGGGACGAACAAAAAATGATAACTGGTATTATCAGCGTGTTATGTAAAGTACAATTTCAGATGTTGTTGATCTGTTTGGCTAAAGGCGTATTTTTATGATTACCCAGAAAGCATAGAACCTGTAGATTTATAGCTATTAAATTGACAAAGACGAAAAATAAATAAACAGTTATGACCCGGTCTTTTGATATATAAAGTTTTGGCTCTGATTTTTCAGTGGTAACCATGCTTTACTTTAAAAATAAATTTAAAAAGTTTCCAACCAATATAGCATGCAGCTTTAATACTGAATGGCGTTTTATCCTATCTAGCAACTCAATTAGAAATTTCAAGTTTACTCGACTTCTCCTGTCACATCGTTTTGTCTCTGTAATGTTGACGATCATTCAATAAAATATCAAGATGTTCTCCACAAAAACAGAATATCTTATTGGACAATGAAATAGCTTCAGGACGAGTGGTTTCAGTAGAAATGTATTTAATATTAATGAATGTTACAGAAACAGAAACAAACAATATAGAATGAAACGTCCGCTACACTGGAGTTTCCCAAGTCCCTCTCCCACAGGTGCATGTAAACAGTTAATTCTGGTTATTAATTGAACTTTGTTCAAATAGAGTAAAGTTGTTAAATGTATTTGGTAATGTAATATAAACTCGGAATATAACGGAAATAATATGAACTTGGTGTAACTTGTCTATGTTTTTTCCCGGTAACTGACTACTAAAAACAAGTCTTTAACATAATCCCTTCTGGCCTGTGATGTGCCTTCTGTAGTCTAAATGGTGTACAACAGGCTTATCCTTTGGTTTTTATGGTTTTTATGAAGATATATGAAGACCACAATGGAAAATCTAGAAATGTCAGGTTAAGCCAATATTGAAGAAACTGAAAAACAAAGTGTCAAGACTTAGTTTGACTGTTTAATAACTGCCATATATAATTTTTTTCCTAAAAGGAAGAACCATCATTGACCATTCAAACTAAGCATTTAGCATTTGTCAAAGTCTTGGGTGTTATATATTTGGAGAGGAAAGATTGTGACAAACTTAGATCACTGGTTATTCCATTGCTTCAAAATAGTCATGCATTATTGTTATAGCATTTCAGGCGATTATATTCACATGCAGGACCATGCAGCTGCATGGTTGGATAGCTACATCATTTTATTACTCTCCTGCTTTCTCTCGTTGTATCTGTTTTTCCTGGCTTGTCATTCACGTTAAGGCGACTGTCTCTTTGGTCCGCCATTGTCGACTGGTATATTACGACCCGAGGTTAGAATTTGATTGGATGCGAGGGAGATATATCTATGAGTAAAGCACGGCTAAACTTTAAACCATACAAATTATGTTACACCCCTTGTTTTTCGGTAGAGTAATATTATGAAAGGAAACCTTGTATATCCTAGTTTTGGCCTTTTGGTTTATTCATCACAAGCTACTGAGTGATGCATCTTTGAGAGGAAAAGATGACACCACTGTCTGTGTTGAAAACAAAAAATAACTTTCTTCTTCAAATCAAGAGGTCGTTAATTGTGGATGTCATTTTTATCCGACACGCCTGACTAGCTTAAATTATAAACTTGTGCTTTGCAACAAAACAGAAATGAAAGGAAGTGACTGGGGAGGAAATGGTTTAGCACACTTTTCCTTATTCACATATTTATAGCAATGTGCACTACATATTTGTTTTTTCCGGAGATAATCAGAACATACTCTTCTGAGGTATTTTAACTCTTATGCATTTTCTTTGGTTATGTTAACACATATATATATATATATATAGTTTGGTTTACTTAGTGTTTATTAAGCCCTGAGTACATTAATGTCTAATTCAAATCGATAAACATTAAAATCAACCAAAGAAACAAACTGATCACTTTATTTCGGTCCGACTTATTACCCCAATGTAAGTTACAGAGCAACAAACGAGCCCTTTCTATGCTAAAAGAAACCTTTTTCAAGTGATAACCTATCTAAACTAGAGAAATACCGAGCAAAACACTCATTTACCGATCAGGTCGCCATTTTTATCCAAATGCAGCTGGACGTAACTCTGTTTTACAGGGGAAATAACTCTGTCTAAGCATACAGCAAGATTTTCAGTCATTGCTAGTGTACCCCGATGTAAGGCAGGGAGTAACAATATAGACGTTTTAATTTTACACTAGGCTTTTCTGCTTGATATTCGACTTCATTTGTGAGAAATTCCAAGAGAAATATTGATTTTACCAAAGATCACCATTTTACCCCAATGT
>JARFOD010044257.1:0-10147 GCA_031763545.1 Mopalia muscosa | reverse complement strand
CCATGTTGGTGAAAAGCATGTGATCTGTAGTAACCTTCATGTAAGACCGCACAATCGAGTACGGCTAGGGAGAGAACTAGGGAGAGAACACCGTCAATCTCATTGTTTCACAGTTATTTCAGACCTGATTTCTCATTTCTCTTTTATAAGGAGTCAATCTCTAAATGGTGGGCGTCAAGATCCATTCATGGATCTCTTGTTTATGTAGCAAGTCCATCCCAACCTTTTTATCAAAATTCAATTCATTTAACCACCTACTGGATGCATTAAATAAGTTTACTATTGTGGGTTTGTCTAATTGGTGTTTAAGTTTTTAAAATTAATATGACGCTGTTCTTGTGCCACGGGAAGATGGAGCCAACTTCACTGGCAATAAAACAGGACAAGACTGGTCAATATCGGGATGTTAAAACAGGTGCAAAAAGACAAAATATGCAAATGTATCAAGCGAATTGCCCTCCAACACGTTGTTATTATATATCCATTTGACTTTTCCATATTAATTAAGTTTGTGGCAGGTGAATCTAAGTTTTTGTGATATATGTGCACCTATACAAAGATGGGTGAGCGAGCATATCTCTATTGCCATAATACTCAATTACAATTTGCTGAATATTTACATTCCAAAACGAATAATGCATAAATGATTTTTTTTTTTACGAATCAATATACAATTGATTGACATCGATTAACCTATTAGTTGGTGATGTCATTTAATAAAGAATCTTTATAATGACATGTTAGAAGCATATAAACTCCTTTAGTTTCGTGATGTAATGAATAAAGTTGAGTTATCGCCCATAATTACGTGTCCATATGAAAGCAAATTGGAATTACTTATTGTAAACTGTACATTGATTGATGTTATCAGGTCTGTGGCTATCTGATATATCAGAGAAAATAACGTTTACCTGTGTTAATTAATTTACTTTCCGCCCAGGTAAGAGCATTTGTTTAGTCAGTCAAGAGTAATCTACCCAAAGGGCTCCCTTTGAACCATACCACAGAGACCAGCATAACGATTTATAGCAGTCGTGTGAAAGTTGTGCTGTTTTCAGGTTTGAGCTCGCAAAACTGTAGACTGGCACGACTATGTGTAAAGGAACACTTGAGCCGAGTTTCCATCGACCAGTTCGTCTATTGAAAGAACAACCATTGTTTCCAGTAGAGCTTTTCAAAGGGATTATCTTAGCACAGGAGACGATCAGTTTGCGGACCCTTGTCGCTGCCCCTATTGGCAGGGCTGTACACAATACATATCCAGATGTTAGATTCACAGCCTCAATTGATTTCTGTTATGCGAATTTGTCTGTAATTAGGTTTCCGTGATGCAAGGCTTGGTCTCACAGAGGAATTCATACCGCATGTAGTTTGTTCACTGCTCATTTGGTTTATCGCGTTACACGTACATTTAATCGCTTTTTAAAAAACAATATCAGACTGAAGAGAATAAACAAATACTGGCCCATATTGGTAACAGATTTTCTACTCCATATAGCCCCCCCCCCCCCCTTCATCCTCCCCAATCTAATTTTCATATTGTTCGGAAATAAATGGACCCTATCATATTTATTTGATGTCGCTAGCTCTTCTCGAACAATGAAGCATTGATTGTTCTCATTACCTGATATTTGTTACGTAATTTCAACAGCACTTCTTTTCTGAAATATGTTATATTGAGGTCATGTGACAAATATATCGTATTGAAATGGAGATTGAGATAGTCATGATATGCTTACATTGGTGTTGTGTCAGGTTTGTTTTGTTTTTTTTGGTGGTGTTTTCATGAAAGTCTCAGTATACAGACCAATGAAGGGCCGTTCCTCACTGTTGACACACCTTCTGAGTTTCTGTTATATTTATTGATGATAGGCTATAATTTACATTACTCCATTTATGTACGGTTATAAAAGTTTATCGGATATACTAAGCTCAATATAAATTTTATTTTATAATTCATATATTGAAGCCAATAAACGTGTTTTTTCTTCTTTATTTCAGGAGTTTTTTGGTGATTTTATTTCTGTGTTGCCTGTGTCTGTTTGTTTATCAACTGAGGGATCGTGTGTTACTCTACCTGAGTCACCCAACTAGTACCGACTTAGACGTGGAGCATTTAGAAAGCCTTCAATTCCCCGATGTTACCATATGTAATCTCAACAAATTCAGGTAGGAAATTCTAATAAAACAATTCCCCAGTGTGTTACCTCTTTAATTGTGTGTGTGACTTCTAATAACAAAATGTCAGGTTTACGAAGCTTATTTGTTCAGCGACGCATTAAGGTCCTACTAAATGCGAATAGGGGGCAAAGTGACATCTTCAAGAAGATTTAGCAGTTGACCTACTAAGCAAGTGTAGCTAAAATAATTAAATAAGTCAGGAGATAGAGGATTTCGACTTTCAGTCTATTTCCAAAGCACCAATTCAATGTCTATGCTGATATATCCATATAAGGTCCTGGATTGGAAACCTGGGGAGGCAAGCACAATTTTATTTCTTTCTTCATTTATTCAAAATATATATGGCTGTTATGTCTGCATGGAATCAATATTGTAATCATGCTTGGTAGCTTCTGCAGATCTTGCAACGTTGAAAATAAACTAGAGATTGGACTCCGTATATCGTTTGACTTATTTGAGGACATTGTGGCTTCCCTTGTGAAAAAAGGCTTAGTCGGCCTGAAGAAGCGCATTTCTACTGCCCTCGCCCGTTGTACATGTCTGTTCTTTCTTCTTAAGTTAAACAGGGTAGCGTATTTAAGCCGTATTTAATATGAAACTAACCTTCTTACTGGTCCACCAAAGAATATAAACCCTGGCTAAATTTACAGCGATGATTTACGTCACTAAAGAGAAGAGCTAAAGATCCAATTTGCTCTCTTTAGTTCTTGGCATCTGCATGTTGTCAGTTGTCTTCCGCTGGCATCATGGTATGGTTATAGGGACAGGAATCTCTATGAGGCCCATTTCTCACTCTGTAGAAACATGAGAATTTGTGGAGAATTTATCTTCCGAAATCTTTGCTTTTTACTGGAAACCAAGAAATCCACGGGAGTTAGCAAGCTCAACACCTGCTCTTCGGTGGATCAGGTTAAAATACGAAACCTGAATCCGGGACAGACGAAATTTGTACGGATGATATATGACACTATTGGCACATCCAACAACAGGCTAATGTTCTATACCAATACATAAATATATTTTCTAAATGAAGGCGGAACATCCGACATTGTAGCCACCTGAACATCTTTAAGAAAGCAGATAATAAATTCTTCCTTCATAATTTGATCACCAACCGTCGACAAAGAGTAAAAATAGATTTATCACTTTGGCTGGACATCCATTATGCTTTCAGCAAAGGTCTAATCACGTGGAATGTGTAAGGCAGCGGACATAAGAACCTCTGCTAACTACACATTTGGAACGAATGGAAACAAACAAAGCTCTTCTAGTAACTTTCCTTTTGAAGATTTGCCGAAATCTTACTCCAGAAAACATATACCAAAGGATATACATTCGTATACTACTGAATTACTACATCCATGACATTTTGAGCTCAAGATTTTTTAAAAAGATGAATTTAGGTAAAAAAAAACAAGTTATTCTGACGACTGCATGGAGAATATGGAAAGCCCCGAGAATTTAAGTTCCATAGTTTGGGAAAATTTTGCCAAAGGGACAGAAATACTTATTTTAGAATATGCCCATCAATATCCAATATATTTTCAGTTAATTTATTTTAATTTTTCTTCTCAGGGATCAAAACATATATCATCAAAATGTCAGCAATGTGTAAGTTCTGTAGTTTTTGGAACATTTATTCCGTGATATATTTGATTTCACCAAAAAACCGAACAATGGAAATGGGCATGTGCAATGTGTGAAATTTGATTATCCCAAACGATATTACACAGTTTTCTGTGATACTTCACTAGTCTGGCCAATTTGTATTGAGAGTATTCTTGTATACATTTTAATAGCACGAATCTATATTCCAAGTTTAGAGTAGATGGGTGACTTCAATTTAAAAGTGTTGTGTTATCATTTTGCAAAATTTGTTGAAATCCTATCCAATTTATCGTCGCAACGTTTTGCTATTTTCCATGTTTGAAGTGACTCGGTGAATCAGTAGCCGCCATACTGAGTTGTGGAATTAATGGAATCCAATCCAAGTCGTTATAAGCAAGACGAGAAAGCCAGTTCAGTTTCAAGTCAATTGGTGAATTCAATTTCAAGTTATTATGTTTACCCCAGAGAGACATACACATTTTAAAGCAATGGCGGCCGAATTAAGAGAAATGCAATGGCGTTATTCTGTGACTATCCTTTTAGATTGAAGCTTGAAGGATTAATTTTCAAGATGATATGTTCGCAATAAATAAACATGTGAATAGTTTAAAACACTCATGATGGACGGTATGAGAAGGGCTGATGGACAGAAAGTAGCATGTCCAAATCCCCCTTCCACTGATAATCCATGTGATCAAAATACGTTTGTAATATATATTTTATAATGGATATGTCTGTCTCTTAACCCCGTTGAATCATCAGTTCATAGTCAGGCTGCCCGAATTCAGGTTGACATTGAACTTGATCATGGTTTACGCAACTGTGAACAAAACTGAGACTGTGTACACATCTTCTGATGTTATCATCTTTCTGGGTGAAACTTTGCGAGTTTGCACTAAGGTATGGACCCTTAAAGAACTCTTAAGGTTCACTGGTTCATGACACATGGGTTGGATTCATATAACGTGATAAATGCTGAATGCGAAGACACTAACAAACCACTCTTGTTCCGTATAAAGTTAATATCGAAGCGAGACGCCCTTCTAAAAGCAGGATGTGTATTTCTCGGGACATTTGAGTGAGAAAATCAACAATATCTCGATGACGAAGCTGCCGGAGTGTGTAGAGTATTGGGATTAATCAAGTGCGAAGTTTGGCGCGATGAAATTATTGGCTGTCACTCCATATCCGCGTTCCAATTCACAGCCGACCAGTTGCCGCGATTCGCGTGTAAAACAGAATAATTTATTGGGCCACAAGAAAACCCCTTGGCCAGGAAGTGAGCCTCAATTGTAAAGGGCTATGTAATGCAACATCAATAAACTATTCTCTTTGATTAGCTTGATTAGTGTTAACAATTGCATCATCTCCGATGTGCAATAGTAGAGATGTACACTTAACCACTTCAGTACCCACAAACGAAAGGAAATGTTTAAATTTTAACCTTATATATATTATTTTCTTCTCGTATGCCCTTCATACAATGCTGTGAGAAATAAATATGTAAACAAATACAATCATCAATATCCTAGTTACGAAAAGTTCACTGGCTTGGTAACAAATTCCCAAACACAGGTGGCACGAAAGTGGTCCATATATCTAACTAAAACGTTCGCTTTGAAAAATGAACAAATGTTTACGAACTAGTAAAATTGTCTCCTGTATTTTGTCTTTTTCTCCCTATATACTGTTTTCTCCTGTACTCTATGTTCAGTTGTCCACCAGTATATGTAACTATATGATTGTAAATGTATGATCATTGGCCAATAGGCTTGATGTAATAAAGTTTATGTTTATGATCTTGATTTACGGAGATTAAAATATCAACATGGAGCTACATGCTACCGAACACTTATAATGACAGTAACATCCCCAATACTTAAACAGGCTTTCAATTTTCAAACAGCCCAAATTAAAATCCTGTTTCAGTGTTTCAATGGTACTGTCATCTAAGTGTTCGACAACGTGTAGCTCCATTGTGATTTTTTTAATCTCTGTAAATCAATAATAGACAAGGGATAAAGTGTAGTATCTCAGCTCAGACGTTACATATTTCCTTGTCTTCACAGAAAATGTTTCAAGGTCTGTATACGGCAAATCAGTCTTGAACAAACATTCTAATCTAATCTTTGCATAAATAAGTTAGCAAGTACTTTACAAATATTCTACACATTCAATAATTTGGGTTACTTTTTACATCGAAGTTTCAGGTCATATTAATTATCTTTCAGTTAAATAAACTATACTAAAAATAAAATGAAAATATAACCATACGTCTGTTACCAGAAAGACCATTAGTAACGCGCTTATAATCCAAATATTAACGCTACTGATGACCTTGGATTCATAATACAAGGTCATGCATAAGACATTGACCTGACACAATGATCAGAACAAAGACAAGGTACTTCAACAGAAGACAAACAAATCCTGAAAAATTGGCCTTTGTAACCATATCTCAAAGTACTTTATCGCTTGTTTGATGGAGGCTTAGATATTGGTGAAGATATAACTGACAATACGAAATTGTTTACAAATAATTACAAATAAACCAATATATATGGTCAAGAATTATTTAGGAACACTCGTACTGTTAGTGGTAGGTCTACAATTAGTATTAATGTAAGTGGAATATGGCTAACACAATTGCTTAATTAGCATTCATATATCCAGGATAATAACTCAAAAATATAACTTTCATTCTGTCCATAATAATGAGGTAGCCTTGTGACTTATCTCTCCTGAATATCTGACCCCTGTCGTTGAAGGTAACCGTTCTTCCACACAAACCATGCGATGCGTGTGAAATATATGGACGGTGATCAGAAGACAAATATGTGTTAAGACCGACGGAAGACTCAGTGAAGACCCAGTCAGGCGAATTGACAGGTCTTATTTTAAAATGATAGAGGGTGTAATAACTAGCCCAGGAAATCTGACCTTACAAGCCAGCACGTTGTCATCGCATTTATCTTCCAAATCAATTTTCCAAAAGCGCCTATTGTCAACTGCTTTTTACGCTGGATGATCTATAGTTAAGATGATACACACTCACAAATTGTATCTTGACGTGGCAACTGGGACTTGTTTATCAGTACACAGCTCAGTTGCTTAGAGCTCTGGTCCTACAAGCAAGACACCCAAGTTCGATTCCTGGTGGAGGGAAGAAAATTAAGAAGTAAAATTCGGGTCATTTTATCGCGATCACTTGTATACGTTTAAGTGAATCTGGTTCCATATAGGTTTTGTTTCTCTACATTAAATATAGAGTATTTTAACGTGGTTTTGTTTCCTGGATAAAGGATACTGCCAGATGGCGATATCACTAAACAAATTATCTTGTAATAGCTGAATAAACATTATGGCCAAACAACGATATAACCAGCCAAATTTCTCGCCTTGGTGATAAAAATGCAAATTCAAATTTAAATAGCATAGTGGATACATGACAATAACAATGCGACTGATTTCGATTTTCATTTTTTTTACTGAAGGTAAAATGTGCTTACCGAAATCGACCAAAGGAAGGTTTCGCATAAAGCTATATTTCGCTCTTAGAAATAATGGCCCTTTGAGGGTTCTTTAGAAAAGGGGATGGCTATGTATGGAACCATTACGACGAAAACGGTTCTCTGATATAAAAAGATCGGGAAAACGTGCATAAAACAGTTGCTTTGAGGGTTCCATACAGAACCATAAAGGGTTCAATCAGAGTCATTATAATGAAAAACTTTTAAGGCTTCCATTTCACCCATATTCAGGCCTACAATTGTGGGAAGCCCGAACCAGCCTGCAGAATAATTCTCCAACTATAAAACAATTCAAATTATTCAATAAACATCATGGATACTTTTTGTTAACTTTCTTACAAAATTATGACAATGCCATCATACCAAAACCAAAATTGATTAAAACCGATTGATTTTGCCGTTAAACTTTTTACTGAAGCAAAATCTGCTTTCTAAAATCTGCCGCTTCCAGTTGTCATGTTCAGCTATATAAGCCTACAATATTGGAAGCCCGAACAAGGATGGTCTCGAGCCAAGCTGCAGGATAATCCTACCTCCATTATGTCTTTCTCGACATCGTAGGCCTATAATAACGTAACGGTACATATGTTCTAAATATGAACACGTTTTCTATTCATTGGTGGACATCTTATTTGGAATCTGACCTCCGTTGTGAAAAGAAATGGACAAGCTAACGTCAGTTCACGATGCTAGTTTGATATGTTTAAGAAACGATACGGAGTGTACTTGGTTATTTGTGATACATAACACTATTATGTGCGTGTTTAATGTTCTTAGAGTTGCATGTTAGATGTTTTGTGGTATTGCATATCACCAAGGATAAAATGTTCCTTAAATAAAAGTCATGTATAACCGTTTTCCTGGATTGGTAATAACTGCATGTATGAGCGAACAGCAAAGAATAAGTAGGGCTTCGTGGCAACAGAAGAGAGCGGAACAATGGCGAAATAATATGAAAAATTGGCGATGACAAAAGGTCGATTTTAACCCATTCAAGTGAATTAGGTGTGGGAACCCTCGATGAGCCGGCAATCCGTCATCTTGTATTGCACCCATATTAATGTAATATTTCATTACTCTCATTCCAGAGGCCATTTTTAATAATAGCGAACAATGCCTTTTTTATCCTTGCCGAGTTGTGTTTCGCCACTAAAAGCTTAAGTGATAATAGAAATATTGGCGAATGCTTAATGCTGGAATAAATTTGGTAGGCGATCAAGAATTTGAGTATAATATGTGGTTGTGACTGGTCATGGCCCAGGGCAGGCGCTATTCACAGTGTTCAGCTGGATCCACAATCAAGTAAGCACTTAGCTCTCTCTCTTGTAATGCTAATGTACCGTTATTGGAATTCCGTTCTGTGTAATGCGATAAAGCCGGAAAAAGATCAGTCTCTTGAACGAATCACCAGGGAATCTGTCTTGTTTCCGTTCTGGGTGACGCCAACAACACAACCAACAACATTTATGGATTTACCTTAACGAGGCCTTATATGATGTACAAAGCTTAAGGGAATAGCAGTTTGTTCTATTGACGGTTCGTGAAACGTGTAAACTTTGTTTTCTGTGGTAATTTTGTAAACATTTGAAAAAAAAGGCGTTTGCATAATTCCAGGATTTTTTTTTTTTTTTTGTGAAGTAGTTTTCTAAAATAATGCGATTTCTGCTTTCACTTTAAGAACTTAAACAAAAAGTTATCTTATATTAATTTATATCATAATTTCTTGAGACAATAACAAGGCATTTTGAAATGATTAACAAAGAATAAATTTTGTGACATATGTAACTAGCAGTTGATCTGAGGTCAATAGTGGCGCTATCAGTGTGATCTGTGTCGCCAGATATATGGCACAGCAAGGCCCACAGCGGGAACACCAGAATTTCGATTTCTAATGGGATGCAATTGGACGTGTGGTTTAGATATCTCTTCTTAAAGGTTTGTCTCGTCCGCGTGCGAATTAATAAGTAGAATTAGAGAATCCAGGGTAACAGCAGTAAACCTCAAGTAGGCAATCGATCAACTGAAACACGGTTACAAATAGGCTTATCCACGACACGCTAATTCCTTCTGATATTTAGATCCTTGTTAAAACAACATGAATTTGTTCAATTTGCGGGACTTCCACGGTCTATAAAACACATGCCGGAAGTTAGCCTGAGCTGACTTCCCGCTCGTACCTCATGGGGTAGCTCTATGTGCCTCGTCAGATGCTACCATGCGTAATGGCGCCCAAGGACACTCGATCAATCGTTGGTGAAATCTCGACAGGGTGTCATCTCTTCCATAGAGATAGCGATATTGATCTTGTACTTCTACACTCCTAATAACCTGTCCATACTGCTATTTCTAAACCAGCCCAGTATCTCTTGTCTGTCTAACACAGATTGTAAAGAATAGTTCCAAATAACTTAAGACGACTGCCTTTAAAAATGATTGCTAAAGCGCTCGGCCTTTAAGGGCTAACCAAATAGAAAACTGGAAGTCTAGTGGAAGATGTTTGTTTAGAAAACACTTACTTCCTGTTGTTTTTTTGTTTTTTTTTACTCATTCCGTAATTTTTAACCAATATGCAATTTGAAATTAGGACAGTATTTTAACTTTTCATGAAGGACTATATGGTCCACAGACATTACAGTACCTTTGAGAATTCGATTCAATCTCACATTAGTGTAATGGTAGATACACAAAAAGAATGCTCAACAGTTTTTAAATATCAGAGAAAATACAAAATTACCAATAAAAAGTACCCAGAGAGTAGTATAGTCAGAGCAACTCGGCGCGTATTCGTGAGGAGGTTGTGAGGCGGTATGAGGCGGCTCCGCACTACA
>JARFOD010044246.1:0-10148 GCA_031763545.1 Mopalia muscosa | reverse complement strand
GGGAACAGGAAGCCGATCTTTTTGTTGTATCTGTATCGCGTCCTGTTGTTGTCGTCGTGTATTTGTCCCGTCCTGTCTTTGTTTGTTGCCAGTGGTGTTAAGGGTTGTTTCCTTCACCCATTGGGCTGGTACGTCGTTATATAAGGGAAATACCCTCGAGTACGACGTTAAACCCCAATCAAACAAACAAACAATACTAGACTAAATATGAATGCTAGCCTACTGTTGCTAGAGACATTAAACCTTGCGCAATGCAAGACAATTATTGTTAATTACTACATTTGATAATTTACATGTCCAATTTAACACTTTCATGATTTTTCACTTAATAACTCTTTGCCTCCAGAATTTGTTTTTAACTTGTGGATCTATTTAGACGTAATATCCTAGTAGAAAATGTAAACAAAATTACGTTTGTAAAGTAATATGGCAATAACTTTTAAAAAGAGTATAGAAAAGTATATATTTTCTCATTAGGAATACTTTTCTATCTAAAAAGTCTAAAATATCGCCGCTGTCAGCAGCTTGCTGGAGGCAAAGAGTTAAAACTATTAGGGATTTTGCAAATTATTTTTTTTTTCATTTATATACTGTCCTCATGTTTTAATTATAAAATAATTATACGCAATGTTTATGTATAATTTATGAACATTATATTGAGGACTACAGGGAAGAGCACAATTTTAATTTGACTGTAATTTTTTCTTGTAAAATAAAGTTGTTATTATTATTATATTAAAGTATACACACCTTCTCTAGATAAAACTGACATCTCTCTTGTTCTCGTTTTAACTGTTCTTTGACTTGAGCCAGTTCCAACTTTGTCGAGTTTTCTCTGTCCTTCAAGGTTACGAATTCGGTGATATTCTGAGAACGTCTCTGCTCATTGCCTTCCCTCAGACCCTTCTCCTGTGAAGAAAGGTAAAAAACATTGCCACATTCCTTTCATTGGTGGTTTTAGTTATGTACTTGAAACTTCCTAACCTTGAGAAATAGCAGAACGATACCATGATTCGGCACTTTTATCTTTCAATATATAAAAATTGCATGGCTTTACCCTGACATAAACCATCTCGTTTTCTTCCTTAGACACTTTTGGGGGACACCGACCAATACCAATAAAAAGTGCCACTCGTGCCACTCTATGTTGGTTGATGACCTTCTGAATAATGGTTCTGGTGACACAATAGATATAGATTTTTGTCTATAAATTATTGGATTTTTTTAAATTTGTTGGCCAAAAAAACAAAATTGTCACTGCCTTAAAAATAAAACAGCCATATCCTTGTTGAAATCCTGTGAAATTTATAAAAAAAAAAATCCCTTGTAAAACACAGAGAGACATCTTACCCTTTCCAGTTGCTTCTGAAGTTCAAGGACTTGTTGATTCAGAAGAGCATTTTCGCGGACCATGTGGCCTGAATCATCAGTGATTTTAGTTCGGAGATAACGTTCCTGATCGGCTGCCAACTGGCTTTCTTTCAGTTTCTGGCTCAACGTTCTTATCTCATCCTTAAACAATAAGGATTAAAATCATGAAATGAAAATTAAGCTTGATTATTGGATTAACATCTCATAAAAATCCATCTCAAGAATTACATGTATGCAGGCATATGTATGGTATTTAACGTACCGATATTTTAGATTTTCCCATATCAGTTATACAGATTCTGACTGTGGCATTTATGGGGATGTCCGTCATGTAAGATTTGACCTGAATTGTAAAGTCCGAAGCAGGTTCAGTTAAGTAAGCACACACGCTACCACTAAACAATGGCTGTGGGTCCAAGTAAAAATGTGGGGATCAATCTTGGTAAACCCCAGGGAAATGTGGGGATTGTCCTAGGTAAACCACAGGGAAATGTAGGGATTGTCCTAGGTAAACCACAGGGAAATGTGGGGATTATCCTAGGTAAACCCTAGGGAAATGTGGGGATTGTCCTAGGTAAACCCCAGGGAAATGTGGGCATTGTCCTAGGTAAACCCCAGGGGAATGTGTGTGTTTGTTTTATTGGGTTAAACGTCGTCTTCTAGGGTATTCACTTATATGACGACATATTGTCCACTTTACACTGCACCTAGCCTTATAAGATAGAAAACCGAGCCACATCTTGTGACTCACCCATATACCTGATAGTGGACAGGCAGACTTGATCAAGTGAAATGTACATCGAACCAGGTTCAGTTAACTAAGCGACACTGTACCGCTAAGCCATATGGCTGCAGGCCCCAGGACAATGTGGGGGATCATCCTTGGTGAATGCCAGGGAAATGTGGGGATCGTCCTCAGTAAACCCCAGGAAAATGTGGAGATTGTCCTTGGAACCCCAGAAAAATGTGGGGATCATCCTCAGTCTTCTCATTAAAATTTATTTTCTGAAATCATACCTTAAGGTCTGCATTGGCTCGGTCGTTGAGCTGTTGAGTGTTACTGTAGTATTTCTCCTCGAGGTCACGCAGTCTGGTTTCTACGGATAGAAGTTCGCTTCTTTTCTCGTCCAGAGCAAACTGTGTCATCTGCTGCTGCTCCGTTCGCTGTTCTAACTGATGAAAACAAACAAAACTAATAAGTCATCATTTTTTTTAGCAAATTCAGCAAATTTTGCGGCTTAAAAAACTCTAGCCTTAAAAGCCCTAAAAAATTTTTTTTTTCAAAATCCAAATCAACATGCCAGACTTAATTGGAGCAGAAAACCACTCTAAGTAAATCACTAAATTAAGGTCTTGCTGGACCCCTTGTGCTCAAAACGAACCATTTTTTTTTTATGGATTGGTTTAACAGTTAGGTATTCAAACTATATTCGAAATTCTATTTACAATCACTTAAATTTGAGCCTATAATTTATTTTTCCCATGATCTAAATTTTACATGGTGTATTTCTAGAAAATATTCATAATAGAAACTTCAAATGTGTACAATTGTAAAGAGCACAACACAATCTAGTAAATGGTTCCTCATTTTTTTTAAGTTTGTCCTTGATTTTTGTGACGTTTTCTGAAAATTGTATTTTGCATTTTTATAAGACTTTCCAAGTTGGAATAGACAAAAAAATGCACAGGGATCTTGCTAATCAAATTTTTTTTTAAAAAGAGGCACCCTTTCCTTGTTCAAGGACTATTCTACTCGGTCAACTTATTTATTGAGTCTTATCGTTACTGCACTTAAATAAACCATGAAACGTGCAGTCTATTTTTTTCTGTTTACATTTACTCATTTTGCAATATTTTTACAAATAATAATTAGATTTTCACCACATTCACATATATGTAATCCTAATCATTGAAGCTTTCCAAAAATATATACATATAATATGGTACAGATTTATATTCTTCTGCGTAAGAGACTAAATGCAAGGGATTGTCTGAAAATCAACCAAGGGGTCCAGCAAGACCTTGAACAACTGGGCCCAGGTGGGAAAGAGAAAACCAAAAAACACAAATGGACAAAGACCTAGATTGGGCATACCTAAATACTCCAAAACTAGCTAAATATAGGGTGAGTGAAATGCGGCAATACCTGACTGCGTAGAGTTGCCAACTTAACCTCAGCTTGTCTTAGACCTGTTGTTGTTCTTTCTAACTCAGATCTTGTATCCACGACTTGTCCATCTTTCTTAGCGTTCTGTCGTTCAGCCAAATCTTTCTCTTTCTTCAACTGTATAATTTCATCCATAAGTAGACGTTTTTCTCTGCTATGAGCATCTGTGAAATAACATTTTCATTTTTCATTTTCTTTTTTTTGCCAATGTATATGAAAAAAACAAACAATACCTCGAGAAGTTTACAATTAACAACACACATAATGAACCAGCCATATCAGACAGCGACCCCCATCTGCCTATAGCGCAGCTTTCAACTGTCCACTCTAACATGTATAGGTCAATTAATTAATTGATTTGAGTACATACTATGATAGCAGTACCCATGGCTATGGCTTGTACAGGTTGAGTTTCATGGTTTTCACAACTTCTCCAAGACTTTCCAAACCAAAAAGTCAAAATTTCCATAGTACCATAACCATATACAGATGATTTTAATAATTGAACTGAAAGAAAACATTTAAATGCTTGCTTTGGAAGCGAGACATAATCAATTGGGTTATTTTCCCAACACATAATTACATTAGAAAGACATGACGACTGATATGGATGTTCAAATTCTTGATATAATTGGGTAGCGACGTTTCGATCTCGATGCTAAGATCGTTTTCAAGCAATAGTTACAATCTCAACAAATATACTTTAAACAATAAAAGAACATTCTATAACTTGTTTAGAAAATTGACGTTATGGTTACATTGGAATAATAAAAGAACAGTGTATAACTTGTTTAGAAAATTGACGTTATAGTTACGTTGGAATGACCCGATGTAATATTATATGGATGTCTTTCTATGTCTTAATAGTAGTACGAAGATATCTTCCTGGTTTCAAGTTAATCTGTTAATTCGATCTAAAAATAATTATGTTCAGATGTGCATATGGTAAAATGATGCATTGGCGGCCATTTGTTTTTACGAAATTTGATGAAATTCAATCTCGTCTGTTGTTTTGATAAGATGAGACTATATATAAAGTTTCAAGTTAATCTGTGAATTTGTTACAGAGTTATAGTGTTCACAAGATATACAGTAATGAATACTGTAAAATAATACAATGGCGGCCATCTTGTTTTACAGAACTTATTAAATTCAGTCTGATTCATTTTCTAAAAAGCAGAAAGCTATGTTCAAAGTTGAAAGTTCGTGAATTTATTCTCTACTTATTGTGCTCACAACATATACAGGCATGAATATTCTTATAAATTATGTAATAACGGCCATTTTGTTTTACAAAATTTGGTTAAATATAATCCCATCCACTGTCTTAATAAGAGGAAGCTACAAACCAAGTTTGAAGTTAATCTGCGAATTTATTATCTACTTCTCGTGTTCACAACATGTAAAGATATGAATATGCTAAAATTGTGTAATAATGGCCATTTGGTTTAACAGAATTTGGTAAAATGCAATACCTTCCGTCGTCTTAACAGGAAGAAGCTACATACCAAGTTTAAAGTTAATCCTTGAATTTATTCTCTACTTATTGTGTTTTACAGCACATACAGGCATGAATATGCTAAAATCCTGTAATAATGGTCGTTCGTTTAAAGAAATTTGGTGAAACGCAATACCATCCGTTGTCTTAACAAGAGGAAGCTACATACCAAGTGTGAAGTTAATCCGTACAAACGGTTATATGGCTTTCAAATTCAAGATCTATTCTCTGAAAAAATAAAAGCCTTATTTCGCTATGATACTACATCATTAACAGAAATAGAAAAAAAATACAAACAAAAAAATAATTTTATCTAGGTTGACCTTCTGAATACGAGAAGAATGCGTTGCTATATGAGCTATCTAGAACATTTTAGTACTGGTTGAAAAATGTTGTGTTATGTGTTTTACATGATGAAGAATACTGCTCTAATATGATTTTACAACTATAAACTTTTTATCCAAAGGGCAAAATTTTTTCAAATATTACTTGTCTTCATAAAAGTAAATACTTATTACAAATCCGTATGATGAAAGGTTTTTCACTGTAAGATGCTTATATATAGGTTTTCCGATCTACTCTTCTATTTCAGGGGCCTCTAACTTTTAATGTAATTGAATTATGACATTAATTTTAATCGTTAAAAATCTAGACATATGCCAAATTTAATCCTTGAAAATTTTATCTTCGAGCTCGATTGATACTGCAGTCCAACCTGAGACAACTTGAGCTGATATATCGTCACATATCACGCACTGTACATATAATCTCTATAAAGAGTACAAGGGAATTGACTTATTTTGATAGTTTTGTTGTTAAATTACAAACCTTGCAAGAGTTTACACATATTGAGGGTTCACAAAAGGAATGGAAGCTGTGAAGCACAAGGGAGAGCAGGTAAACGAACTATCTATCTAATCCATCTATGTTTTAGAGCTGTATATAAACATTAGAGAACTGAAGCATAAAAAGGTACCTGAACAGATGCAGATGGTTGTGTCTGAGATGTGGTAGTGTGAGGAGAGGGGATTGATCTATCCAACTTCCCTGTAATATCATCTGAATCAAGTGGATAACCCGGAGCGCTGTCACCAACCAACCCTGGTCACAAGACACATCTAGTATAGCCTACAAATAGTCACTCAATATTAGAAGAGGGGAGGGGGGGCTCTCTGAGAGGTATAAATGGAGTGAACAAATCCTAATGTAATTATTAACACACTTGGAAAAGTTTCCAAACATCAAGAAAATTTACAAATCAACTTTCTGTAGTATGGTTAAATACATTGGCAGCTGATGACCTCAAAGTTTTGAATATGTGTGAGATTTATACTTAAAGGATTTATGAGGTGTGTTCTTTTGGTTTAACTTGGTGGCGTCCATCAGTTTCATGAAACAAATATGCAAACATTGTTTTCTCCTATCAGTCTAAATTTCCATTGAATTAATAGCATATCTTTGGCTTAAGCAATACAAGTGAGATTTCTTTTCCCATCCTTTAAGTTATCAACATGAAGTGAATACTGACAGAATGTGCGATATTGAGGATCAAGTAATCTCTGTAAATTAATGATTTGATGTAGGCTTTATTATTTCAAAAATATGTTAAGACACATAATGGGTTTTCAATACCAGAATTTTATCTATACTCCATCCACTCATCTACATGGAGAGAGGCCACATGTTGGTTAAACATGGACTACTTGGACATGGGCTCTACATTGGCCCCATACCGTTGTGGGACTCCTACAAGAAGCCCTTATGTACCCGCTTTTATATGTAGAGTAAAGAGGAAAGGGCTTGTGCAGGACATGGTTGACACATGGTTTAACATGGACAACATCTCCTGTATCCTCAGCTATTTGGGGACAATTTGTAGCCAAATATGTGTCCATAAGTAGTCCATATTGAAGGTTTGTGGTGCCCAGGCAAGCTACAAGACCCGTAACCATAACAATCAGAAGGGAATGCTGGTGAGAATTTTCTTTACAGCTACCTAAATGTTTTTTATAACCAATAAAACAAATAAAATCCACCTTTTTAGAAATATACGTGTGTCAGTTATTTACTGAGATGGACTGGCATTGCCTAATAGAGCAGAATTGGGTTGCATATGATCTTTTTAATCCACTCCGTTTTATTGTTACATCTCCGAGTCCATGCGTTCATTTTTCACTTTTATCAACAGATAATTAGTAGCTGGAAGTTGATGTTTGATCATACATGTAATCCTCTCACACTGCCGACTAATCAGGCGTCACGTGAGATGGGATAGCATACCAAGAATTTATATTTTTAAAAAGTGATTGGTTACCAGCAAAAATAAAACAAATACACCAAGCTATTTAAAATTTTCTTTGGAAAAATCAATAAGTCCTCATATAAACATATTTCAAAGGAGGGTTACTGCCAACAGAAGGGCAAGGGCATGTGATCTCTAATTAGTTTGCAGGGTGACCGGATTATCATCAAACGTCTACATCCAAGTAAGTCTCATTTTATCTTCTAATCCTGTCACACTACTGAAGTAATCAGCAGATCACATGAGATGTTCACAGTGCTGACCACTCCCTGGACTCTACAAGGGTTAAACAAGTAATTGTTCACAAACTAGCACCTAAATAGGATTTATTTACAAACTCCAATAAACTAGCCATTTTCACCTAATATCAGTGTCACTTATACATAGGATAGTCTCCCTTTATTCACTGCTTCTGAAAATTTCTCATTTTGACAAATTGCTTTGTTATAAGAAGTCTGATATGTGGACCTTTACATCCAGCCAGCAGTGGGTAAATTGGTATCAACAGGGGTTTAAGCCATTGTTGTGACACTAGTGGATGTTCCCCTTGTGATAGTTGTTCATCTGAAAACTGGATCCATCAATGGATGTAACCATAGTATTGTTTTCTAGAAGATTCTCTCCATGATGCCAATATAAAGTCCTGAGCTTGTTAAGAGATGCCGATTTCAGTGTATGGTCTTCCAATATACAAGACATGTCACTAGCCTGAGTCTGGGGAGGTGTGCCCAATGTCCTTGTAGGGATGTGTGATTCCATTCCATGATCTGGGTAAAATAATTGGAAAATTAATGAACATATTAGTCATTTCTGAAAACCAATACTGTGTCAACCACAAATGAGCGATGAGTATGCCAGTTACATTTTCTTGTTCTTGTTTTTGCAATGTTTTACCAATAATAGAAAGGGTGGAAATGAATAAATAAGTTTAAAATTTTTCCAGGATTGTAAAAGAGCATTATTTGCAATAGCATTGGGATGAGGGTGCCATGACTAGTATAGTGTAGGCTTGTTGGTTAAACTTGATGCAAACAAATCAATTTGTGGAGTAGCATAAACATGTAAAAACATTATTGTGCAGGGTCCATTCATTATCATTTTCAACTCCAGGTAAACCCTTGTTCATACAAATCACTAAAAAACACCTTGGCTATTCTAGTGGAAGATCGGGGTGCTGAAGATATGCCATTTGGCAAGGCACTGATAAAGACTTCTTGTGGTTCCGAGTTTCAACTACTTTCTGTGCTCTGGGTGCACAGCTAATGACTAGGGGTGTAACGATTCACCCATATATCGATACAGTTGCCCACGATACGTGTATCGTATCGTTGCCTTTGAATCGTGATACGTAGGAAAAGGGAGGTAACTCTACATTACAGAGATTTTCAGAGTAATGGTCACAAATGGTAAGCAGCTCTCGTAATTTGTGGCAGAATTCGGCATTGCCACTGCTAATGCCACCGTAACAGCGATAAATAAAATATGACAAACGATTTTGCCCAAAGATAGCCGATTGCCCTGAAGCATTGGTCAGTGTCCCATTTTTGTTACCTCGCAAAAAAGACCATTTCGGCAAGTTGGTGTTACTTGGACGTTTTAAACTTTTCTCCTGACTACTCATTTGTTTCAAAATGTCTTATTTGCCAAGTTTGGACACCAAAATTACCATTTATGATGAATATTTTATATTTTCTGTTGGAAAACGGTTGCCACATGACTCGATCACATAGATAGGCATGTGGCATATTTCCCAACCAAATCAGTCGTCCTTTCATAATTTTTTTTACAATACTTGTAGGCTAACCTGATTTAATTTTAAAATTTTCAAATTAAACTATAATTACAAAAGAAATATATATTTAATTTTAATATGGTGTTTTTCTGCAGTGATATTTTCTTAAAAAATTATGTGTAAATTGCTAATTTTTTATTTCTTATTTTCTGTTCTTGTTTTTGAACATTCCTTCAAGTACATTTCTGTCATTTCATTCATCTTTTTCAAATGTTGTTAATTAGCAGCAAAGATATAAAATTTTAGTTTTGTGTTGGTTTTTTTTTTTCTCTCTCTCTCTTTTCTGCCACTATGCAAAACTGTTATCATACAAACAATAACATTTATCAGTTCACTATAAGCCAGCAAGATGGAGCAGCCTCTCTTTAAATGGTTGCAGACTAAAAAGTATCCTCAACGATTAAACACAGCTGGCCATCAGTGTATCGAGATACGGGCGTATAGTGATTGAATATCGAGATACGTATCGTATCGTGAGATTTCTCAAGATACTCAGCCCTACTAATGACTAGTCCGCATCTTTCTAGACAATTGATGACATGCAACAATCTTTAATTTATAGCTGTTTGTAATGTTGCCATTTTGAAGGGTCAATATACAACATCAACATTTTAATCTTTTTTCTCAGGGGTGACTTTGTAAGCAGTCAGTTTAAAGTATTGTTTATGTTATGCTTGAAATTCAATTTTAATGCCACTTATATCATCTTATATATTTTTGTCGGTTGTAGTTTGCCTCCAAACAGGTAGGCTGTTTCTCAGCTGCCCTGTGTGAAAATCTTTCACTAAACTAGGCAAGGTGGTTTTCAAGTGAGAAATAGATAAAGAACCATCATGAAACTTACATACCATCCTGTTTACTCCTGGTCTTTGTTTCCCCTTTTCCTGTAGGGCTGTTTGTAGCTGGTCGGTCTGCCTCTGTACTGGTACGACTGACCTCAGCTTAAAACAAGAGATCCATGAATGGATCTTGACGCCCACCATTGAGAGATTGACTCCTTATAAAAGTTTTATATGGG
>JARFOD010044235.1:0-10148 GCA_031763545.1 Mopalia muscosa | reverse complement strand
TCGCCTCTTACGATTGACCGAGGAAGCCGAGGGAGTATTCTGCAGGGCCATGGCCCACCCGCTCCCTCACGGGGCTAGGTCTGAATGACATTTGAAGAGCAATCTTGGGTGGTAAATATTAACCAAATTAAGAAAATATAATTTTTGGTGAGGCTGCAGCAGAATTGTCTGTAGAAGACATGGATTTAAATACAAATTCACCACTATACCATGATCTTTTTTAAAGCTATACTCCGTGCTGCAATATAATGCATATATAGGTAAAGCAGGCATCATTTTGTGTTCAGTTATGCTCTCTAAATTTCTAATTGAGCTATATCAGTTTTATGATTGGATCTTAAACAATGGGTAATGCACAAACTACAATAAATTTATCCTTCCGACCATTTTCTAGGTACTTTTATCGAAGAGCTCCACAAATATTAACCAATCAAATATCTTTCTTTTAAAAAAAAGTGCCTACGTCACGAGACCTGTAGAGTCGACTGTCTAAACCTTTGACAGTTCACCTATATAGGTCATTGGTTCACACATGTTATTAACCCGTAACACAAAAGAGTGTTAGTCGTGTGACGTAAGGACAGAGCTGGCCACGGCCAAAATGTCAGCCGCCAGTGGTCGTAGGAAGATATATATCTGTAACCCTCGGGTTATTTTATGAAATCAAGAATCGGTAAGTCGATACCATATTTAAGTATATTTAATAGTAACCTTTCAAGGAATATAGGGGTCATTTCAGCCGGGAGTATGGCTTTAAGGAGACCAAAAACAATGGGCTAAACCAAGGCAACTCTGGGATTCCTGAGGTGAAACTAAAAATAAACCAAATGTCTTGGTAAATCTGTGATGGGATGTGCTGAATAATAAGAGAAATGATACTAAATGTCATGCAAGTAGTATTATCCAGTTATTATTATTTGTGCATATTTATAAAGATAAACATGGATATACAATGACATCTTGGCTTATTTGAACATTTGCTGTGTACATAAGCAATTTGGTGCAATTCTTCAGCAGTTGTTAAATGTATGTTTACTATCTACAGGTGTATATTATACCTGTGGATAGTTAAATCTGGAGTTAGAGGAGGTCTGGGGCTAATTAGAGACTGGTTATCCTTGCTGGAAGATCTGTTAACTATCCCCATGCCAGACTAGCTCTAACCCTCTGACAGTCAGGCTATCTGGGTAAGCTGAACTTTCCACAATGTTAGATGGTCACAATGTAACTAAACCACACTATCAGGCTATAAGCTGATTTCTCTGTAATATTAGTCAATTTTAAGCTGGAAGATGAACCCATATGACATCCATGGCCATACAAAACTGTCAAAACTCCACACCCTTAATTCAAACTTAACACATCTAAAAACAGAACTCTTCTCTGCATTTTAGCCGAACAAACTGCTAACTTTACAAGTAGATTCAAACAAAATGTCACGTCATCAGTAATGGGAAATGTGTAAGAGGGAAGCTTGACACATTGCTAATATAACTGTATTTGAGTTTCCTATCAGAGTGAATTGTATTAGATAATGTTAGGTGTGCCGCTGTTTTGTTCCATCCTGCTCTATTACTGTCACAAGTAATTAGGAACCCAGACTCTTCCATAGAAAAACTTTGGCCAGCTCAAACAATAGGGATAATGGAGGGGAAAGTTAGGTTGGGTCAAATTACAGTCTGGGCCCTGTAAGAGGGTCTATGGGACAGAGTGGTTAACCACAGACCGCTTAACAAATACCTAACTGCTCATATATACACAACCCTATCTACAATCTCTTACACAGACTTGTGTTATGTAATAGCTTTGGTTTCACAGCAAACCTTTTTAACTCTATAAACTTGCATTGTATGACCTAACATACATAATACACCAATAATCATATCAATTCTTCAGATGGATTTCCAGAAGTTACTCTTTCAGTAATAGACAGACAAAATATCTACTTTTATGTTTAAAAAAGCAGCCTGTTTGCCCCCCCCTACCCCCTTAAATACAGGCTTTTGTGAAGATTTGATAACTGTTCAACTAACTATCACATGATAACTTTTCACAATTGGTAAGTTTGTGTTGGTAGATGAAGTAAATTAATTTTAAAAAGTTAAAATTTTAGAACCTTAATAAATTAAGAGCTGTTAACTATAAAACTGTATGGGTTTTTTGTAATTTTCAAAAACAAACAAATATAAACCATTTCAATAAATACACACTTTCCAGTCGATTAACTATGTAATGTATTTTTTATTGTTGAGAAAGGAACTTTTGCTTGCCTTCATGTGAATTATATAACAGCTTAGCAGCAGGTCTGCACCATGTATCCTTTTGTTAGCTTAGCTTTCTAACTATTTTTAACTTACAGTTTATATTATATCAGTTAAAAGAACCAGTGTAGCACAACATTCACCTGTTAGGTAGCAGTAATCAATTAAAAGATTTTATCATTGATCTTGTTGGACCACTCACTTCATATACCAGGACTGTAGCTTTTCCAATCATGATCCACTTTGTAACATAAAGATTTTCTCAACAGTAGCTTGCCACCAGCACTTGCAAAGCAAGAAGCAATTCATTACATAACAGTTTTACAGTCACAACATGTCATCTTTTGTTCCAACTTTGTCTACAACACACTGCCATTAATCTCTTTAAAAGCTATTAAATGCCAATTGATATCCTTGAACCCTTTCTTTACATTTAACAACCAAAAGACACCTGTAATCACAGGTAAGCATTAAGAAAGTCACTTTTTGAAACCATGATTATTTACCCACTAGACAACCCGACATTTCACAGTGGCATGTACCAGTGGAGCTACATGTAGCAAGAAGACATATTCTATCTCAAGTGTTATCTTCAAATCCAACAAAAGATTAACATTGAATAACAAGTGATTTCAGCTGGACAGCAGCTTCTGGTTTATAAGGGATGTACTTGACAACTTCATTCCTCAGTAAACTATCTATTCATAACTAATGTGCACTACTGGCTCAATTATCATTTATTCTAGGCAAAACATCACATGACGGTAAAGATTACAAGTTAACTACTGACTGCCAGTACATGACTATTATCGTGAGAAAGTATAAGAAAAGTCAATCGTGCACCTAACTCCTATGAACTCACTTGTTCAATTCCTCTATCACCTTCTAAATGCCACTCAAAGAAATCAAGATTAACATTACTATATGAGAAAGTCATTTGCAGTTCAACTAAACCCCAGTGAACAGTAGGCCCTACCTGTTACTTGTGTTGAAGAGATGAGGTCATTTCACAAAACTAGACAGAAAATGTCCCAATAAGCTGTTTGATTTTGCATCTGCAGCATTAAATTAAGTTTAAATGTATTGAATTTTTTATTTCAAGCATTTTTGTATATAGACCTGTGGTCATTTATACTGAATTAACCGTATGGGGAGTATTTTTTAAAAAACTTGACAATTTTGTAGTTATTTATTAACTAAGTTCTTGAGTCACCTTTAAATTAAACTTTGCGAAGTACCCATGTGTGAAACAGCATCACCATAAAGTACAAGAGAATACAGGAGAGAAACGAGCCTAGTGTCTACCCACAGTCTGCCTGGGTAACCATCTAAAACACATCTATTACATCAGAATGACATAATACATTATGATAATACCAATTAGATAGCATTTGGCACAGCTCATTGTTTATGCTGTCAGTTTGAGAACTGTGTTATGTAGATTAGGCTGTAATGGAAAATCCCAAAACATACAGTACACACAAATATTAAGTAGACAGTTCTTCTTTTCTTTAAAAGTCCATTTTTACTGATGCTTCGTCTGAGCTTCAGTGAACCAGAAAACTACAAACTACGAATGTATAACAACAAGTTTGTCACTTTAAGTGATTACTAAATATTTTTCTAAATTGGGGCATCTGCGAAAGGTTGTACTTTCTTTTTTTTTTTTTTTTAAATAAATTTTACCACCAAAACTGAAAATCTGCTACATTTTGTTTAAAGATTTGTAGAGAAGCAGTATGATTGTGAAATGTTTTGAATACTGACTTTCTTTTATATGTATACTTTCATTGTGCTCAGTCAATCGCTGTAGGCCCACTACTAAAGATACAGGGCACACCAAGCACTGCTGAACAGTTTAAAAGCCAGGGCATAGTTTGAAAAATAAATAGATTCAACTAGTGTGTTCACTTTTTTTGTTAAGTGTTTGGAGGTTTTTGTTGACAAAACATAAGATCAATGTATAATGTACTGATCTTCCTCAATTTGGGTGGCCTTGTTTCTATTCAAACAAACGATTCATTAATTGGATCACTAAACTTTGTTAATCTGTAATTTACATTAATGTCCGCATTAAACTCTCATAAACACATGTTAAACTCATTAAATGCACAACCTTATAAGTCAGGGTTAACAACAAGGGTAGCATCTTTACCATCAAACAATACTCTCTTGTCCACTTCTGTAAGACTGAACCGGTTTCACTTTGAACAATTATATTTTTACAATTTAAATTAAATAGTCTTATCTAAACAAGGCTCAAGTCGTGATTGAGATTTAATTTGAGAATCTTAACTGTGGTTGAAGAAAAAAAGAACATAACTGAGATTTGTATCAAACGTGCAATCCAACCTTGAAAATATGCAATAAAAATAATAAGTTTAGGTCGAAAAACAGTTGTATTTTCCTTCAAGTGTACAAGCCTGTGCGGTAATCTTCTCCGACAGAACCTTAAAATTTGTCCTCTAAAACATGTTCATCCCTGTAGAAAATGTAGAAATGAAGGAAAGATTCTGGATGGACTGAATGAACATGCTGAACTGGTTTTAGGTAGAGAGAGTTTTGTTCATATAATGGCAGATGTTTAGCTTTGTGAAGATTGAGGGCTAGCAGAGGTGGCTTTCAGTGATTCCAGTCAGTATGTAGGTTAAAAGCCATGTCTCTAATACAGGAAATAGTGAGGAAGCTGACAGCTCTGAACTCAATAGGGAATCGAGATGCAGATAGGGAAATCAGGGAAGAAGAAGGTATCACAGTGATGAGACAGCAACAGATCCAGAAAGATTTTAATACCAATATATTATACAAGAAAACAGATTCAGGCATCCTGTCTCAACTTCCGAATTCAGTATGCTTATAATTTCTATCATGATTGGCCAATTAACAAGATTATAATAAAAAAAAATAAATAAATAAAAAAAAAATAAAAAACTGTTCTATTCCAAAAGTTCTTTGCATTATTAAACATCAGAATATCATATAAAAAAGAGACTTTAATATCTTTAACATTAAATATCAGAATGTGTCTCTCTCACATACCCATATTGTCTCCAGGAACAGTTATTGTTTTTAGATGTTGAGTTCATAGCACAATAGCCTAGCTTGGAAAATGGTCATGAAAATATACAGCCTGCAGTTCAATAACAATGGTTAAGTAAAGGCTTTTGCAAAAATTATTAAAAAAACATGGACTCAAAATCAGGCTCAATGAGTGAAACTTGAGGTAACTACAAAAGTTTGTATGGCTTTATCTTACTAAATTTGTCTTAGTCAAAAAACTAATCTTTTACTATTTGCATTTGCAATCTATAAACTAGTTATTATGAAAGTTTGATTTATTAAACATAATAACTTTCAAAAAAACTTGTGTTGATCTAACAAAAACGCTGGTCATTCAAACAAATCAGGTTTAAGTGAGGATAACAATGCTGAATTGAAACCTAAAAGCTCTAGTTTTTCTAATAGAGAAGCGAAAAGTTTTGTAAAAGAAAAATGGCGCTTCAGAGAATGTTTCTATGAAAAACCTCCTGCAAGCTCTTCAGCCAACAGCTGAAATCAAGATATAGACACCAAAGGAAAAGAGGTAAAGAAAATTATAAATAGAATATATACGCCATGGACAAAACAGAAAATGTGTCTACAATCATAAATAACCATTGAATACTTCTGTCCAAAGAGGAATGTGCAAATAATTAATGTTATTTCAAAGCTTTGAGTTTCAAAATGTCACACAGAGCTATGATTATATTCATGACCAGTTAGACAAACAATACAACACAATTTCTTTCATCTTTTAATAAAGATAAAAGACATGGGCCAGGCTGCCTTGAAAACAAAATGTCAGAAGAAATACTGTTGGTTTATAAAGTGTTCCAGACCATGGCTATGAAAACAATAATTTAGCCAGGTTAGTTGATGGTGAGGGGTGAAGGTTTACTGGGGTGTGTGGGAGGGGCCATGGAGGGAGGGGGTAAGTTGTATATCATTCAGCTGTCGGTTTACCCAACTGTCTTCATCTGTATCCAGAAATCCAGGCCACTCTCCTTGCTGACCAACTCCAGACCATGTTATAAGCAAGTCATTTCAAGTTAACATTCTTACAAAGCTAACTCACTTAAACTTCCCTGATAGAAATTTGTCCAAACTGTCACATCTTATCAATATCTATTTTTGACAAGTTTAATAGTCAGACAAAAAAGACATAACTTATTTATGGTCAATACTTTGGGTGTCATTAGGCATTGCAGCATTATTATTTTGACAGATTCTTTGGAATTTTAGGTGAAAGGCTTTTGTGCTTTCTTCTACAACTGATTCATCATCTCAAGCTGTCATTTGTAACCTAAACCATTGTTTTAAAATTTTCCATAAAATATCAATCAGAAAATCACAGGTTAGCACCTTATGAAGACTTTCATATTCAAATTAGTAACCAACAGACAATATTCAAATTAGTAACCAACAGACAGTCAGTGTTTATTTTGGTCCACATCTTAGCATTAGTAGAGAAATCATTTTCCTTGAGTATTTTTCTTTTAAATTAATAAGGTATCACCCCATCTAATTTACTATATACTTCAACAAGAAGATTAAATCCAGCAGGTAAAAATAGTTCTATGGTCAGACAATGAAGGGGCAGCCATGTGGTTCGACTCTAGCACCCTTCACACAAACAACCCCAGGAAGATGCCACAACCCTTGGAGCCTCAGCAGATGTGAACAGAGCAGTTTTTACCCCTGAATTACTCAGACAATCTGTCTGCAACTGGTCCAAACCAGCTTTATTTACACATCTGTCCTCTCACAATGTACCAAGTCCATGCTGAGTTTCAGTGGTAGCAAGAAGACAGAAGGTTGATCAAAGTATGTGAACCAAACAAATCAGCCAGAAACAAGTGACCATATATAATCCACTAAACTTTTTTTATAGTGAAGCTTTTAGGTGTGTTTACCTGTGGGCCAAATAAGATCAATCCTTAGACCTCTGAAACCAAGATGTTACAGGTTCTCATCTTGTAGCAAAGTAGATTTCCTTGTTATCCAGAAAGTAGTGAATGCCTATTGAAAGTCCTGCATGTTTTCTTTCCAGGATTGAATGTAAGGTAACTGGCACAAGGCCAAATTCTGATGCTGACTGGTTACAAGTGAAGGAAGACTTACGGTTAGTGAACCAACTGCTCCTTTATCCTGCCTTCATGGAGTGCCTTCCTCCTGCCAGATCAGATCACTAATTGACCCTACCCTTGACAAACTAACTATCCCTGTATCAGGCAGACATCACAATGATAAATCTGACTACAGAGGAGAAAACTACAATTCATCTGCCATGAGCGGATAATAAAAACCTGGAATATTACCAACATACTGCCAGGGTTTGACTGGCTGTGAAATGTGTCATACTTCATTAATTGGTACAATCCCCATCTTTATAGTATCTTAACAAAACAAGAGATTGTTGAGAAAACTCAGCAAAAAGAAAGTTAACAAAACTATTTGAGCAAATTTATCACAAGTTTTACAACTGTAATTAAATTGAATCTATAATTGTAATTTTTGTCAATTCTTTGGTGCACAACTTCAGCTAAAAATGATATCATTATTTTATATTTAATTATATTAAATGCTAACTTCTGGTGCACCATCTGTGGTAACTTCTGGTTCATCATCAGTGGTAACTTCTGATTCATCACCAGTGATAACTTATGGTTCGTTATCAATGCTAACTTCTGGGTTATTATCAGTGCTAACTTCTGGTTCATTATCAGCGCTAACTCCTTGTTCACCATCAGTGCTAACTTCTGGTTTATCACCAGTGCTAACTTCTGGTTCATCATCAGTGATAACTTTAGTTCAACTACATTATCAATGCTAACTTCTGATTTACCATCAGCGCTAACTCCTTGTTCACCATCAGTGCTAACTTCTGATTCATCACCAGTGATAACTTATGTTTCGTTATCAATGCTAACTTCTTGTTCACCATCAGTGCTAACTCCTTGTTCACCAGCAGTGCTAACTTCTGGTTCATCACAATTGATAACTTCTGGTTCATCATCAGTGATAACTTTAGTTAAACAACATTATCAATGCTCACTTCTGGTTCACCATCAGTGCTAACTTCTGGTTCATCACCAGTGATAACTTATGGTTCGTTATCAATGCTAACTTCTGGTTGATTATCAGTGCTAACTTCTGGTTCATCACCAGTGATAACTTATGGTTCGTTATCAGTGCTAACTTCTGGTTCACCATCAGTGCTAACTCATGGTTTGTTATCAATGCTAAATTCTGGTTCACCATCAGTGCTAACTTATGGTTTGTTATCAATGCTAACTTATGGTTTGTTATCAATGCTAACTTCTGGTTCATCACCAGTGCTAACTTCTGGTTCATCACCAGTGCTAACTTCTGGTTCACCATCAGTACTAACTTATGGTTTGTTATCAATACTAACTTCTGGTTCATCACCAGTGCTAACTTCTGGTTCACCATCAGTGCTAACTTATGGTTTGTTATCAATGCTAACTTCTGGTTCATCACCAGTGCTAACTTCTGGTTCATCACCAGTGATAACTTATGGTTGATTATCAGTGCTAACTTCTGGTTCATCACCAGTGATAACTTATGGCTGATTATCAGTGCTAACTTCTGGTTCATCACCAGTGCTAACTTATGGCTGATAATCAGTGCTAACTTGTGGTTCATCACCAGTGCTGCTATCCAAAAATGGCTAAGCAGGTGATACTACATATAGACACCATCAGATCAAATAGAGACCGGTTGATATATAAACATGGTGATGTGATAAGATTGATCTGTTAGCTACATCACCTGCTGATTGTTACCCCATACAGGTATTAACATAGTCAAAGTGAGGAGGGGAAAGAAGACCAGCTGACAGATCAACACGATGCCGTGATAAGGCTGTTTCTAGTCTGTCAGTAGGTACCTATGAAGGGGCGGATTTCGATCAATCCATACATGTGATATACTGAAGTTAATTTGAGGAGCCACTCGTCTCACCTGGGGTATTCCACACCACACGGTCTTCAAATCAGAGGAATATTGCCAAAGAAAACAGTACAATGTGAAGTAACAACACAGGTACAAGCTGTCTTCACATGTGCTCAGGTTTAGTGAGAAATTGATACGGCCCACATCAATTACCAAAGTGAAAAAAACAGTTACTCCACAACCTGTAAATACTCCAGAAAAACTAATATATGTGTGCTATGAAGAGAGTCTTCTTTGCATGCAGAGAATATATCTATCATGTGTTAGCCGCTTTATCTAATTCACTCTTTCATTGCCACTTCTCTCGTCTGAATGGTCAAATGTCTAGAGAAGAAAATCTGCTTATCGTCTAGACAAGTTTGCTAAACTTTGTACTTATCATTATCTTTTAACAAGATTATCAATTTTCAGTCGTCCTGAAAGAAACGTAAAGAGATACTAAGATGTCAAAATATTGTTAGTTCTAGTCTACACAGAGAGCGGGCCATTAGCATGAACTCACTGGTTTAGTTGGCTCAATAGACACGAGAGTCACAGGTAATATCAACATGGCTTCATTTACGTGAGACATGTTGGAATAAATAGATCCCATTTCATTTTATCATGACATAATAATTTTTACACTGAATATTTCTGAAAATATTTATAAAGTTAAAGGTTATTAAGTTTTTAAAAACATGACCATGGATCATAATAAACCTGAACAGATCAAATTACTGTGACTCAGTGAGGAATTTAATAAAGAGTGCAATTCAATACTTGCATTGAACATAGTTAACATACATATATTAATCTCAAGTGCAGCAAAATCAATTCCATCATGAAAAGGTGCTTTTAACACATTCATGGTCTTGCTAGCTTAATTACTTTGAG
>JARFOD010044224.1:0-10148 GCA_031763545.1 Mopalia muscosa | reverse complement strand
TACTGTTATAAGAAATATAGACCTTTTGGGGTGAGATGTTTACACCAAGTTTACAGGATATTTGTGTATCTATATTAAAAACAAACTGGAAATTTTGATCTCGTTGCGACACGACGTTTTCTCCAAATGGTACCGACAGATTTAAAATAAGCCTCGTTTTCGGCCAAACGTGCGCGAAAATTTGCATGCTCGTTTCCGGAATAAATAGGAGGCGAAAAGTGTTTTTGGCGGTTTTTGTGTTGGCGGTAAGTTATTGTTTATTTTAATTCACTCAAATATACCTAAAACTCGCTATCAGTGTGGTGTGGCAAACTGTCTGTCGTGGCTCTCGGCATTGACCGCTATTAGACAACATGTTAGAACAGTTAACATAGTAATACAAAGCTACAGTTAACACAGTTGAGCGACACGTCTCCCATATTGCCATAGGGGATGTTCACAACATGTACATCTATTGTGTCAATTCCATTGCCGAATTTCAAATCACTGGTCTTACACTAAAATAGTTATAGGCCAAATACTTGGAAGGCGGCGCAGTACATTTTCGCAAACTGCACCAAAGAATACAACTTTAAAAATGAGAGCTCATTTAAATCCAATCATTGTAGGTCGAACCACTAGTTATCTGCAAGCTACTATGCAAATACTTTGACTGAACAAGAAACAATCGGTCTGTGTGTACACATATTACAAAATCACGACACAAAGAACTATCACAATATCTTATTCTCGAATAGTCAACATTTTCATTATATAGTAAATTTGATTTAATTACGTCAGATTTGATACGTCAAACTTGGCATGTTATCAACAACACCCCTTTTTATTCTATTCAAAGTCTTATATTCCTCACATTGCCGCACATACTACATGAAACAAGAGTTATAAACCTTTGACAAAGTTTGGTTCTAGTATATATATTGACTTCAAAATGTCAAAAATGTTATCGCTGCCGTATTAACACCAAGCTAAACTGTAAAATGATGCAACCGATCGCGTTTCTTGTGCTCTATTTTTTGTCTTGCACAACACAAGCGGGTACAGTGCTGGAAGAGCTGTCAGTTAAAAACCAATATTCCACAGTAAGTAAATTATATTTCATCTGTTCCTTAACGAGCCGATGGCATACAAATAATAGCATATCAAAATGTACTATTGTATTCGGATACTAGTTTGCCACAATTCTTATAAGATTTTAAATGATAGACTATTACGGCGGCTAACACAATTAAAATATTAATATGAGCAAGGGGAGAGCATGTACAAATTAAAGAACTCACAACACAATATTCTTCTCCCCTTTTGAAAGTGTACAGACATTAAAAATGTAGTTTAAATGAATGACATATTTAAAGTATTTACATAGCGATAAAACAAGGGTCAGTGTTATGAACAAAACAGAGCATAGCGTCAAACCTGTTCATGTACGCACATGTATAATACAAACTAAGTTTGCTAGTCTCCTTTTACAGGAATATCAAAATGTATTTTTATTTAAAATGTCTTCTCCTCTCACAAACCCACTATTTATAGAACACAAGAGAAACAAAAATCTGAAGGACCTACTGATTAAGGCTAAACTTCCCCCTGTATCAGACAGGTTATAACTCATTCTCTTTATCGGACATATCCATTCGTCAATCCCTGTATATCTGAAATACTTATTTGTAGGCTGATTTATTCAAAGCCCATGCTGAATATCTTGTTCGCTACGTTTTTAACACTATTTTATACACCATACTAATGGTAATAACCTTCTCTCGAGATGTCTGTAGGTTACACATATCACAACTCGAGATTAAGGTTTATTAAGAAACTTGTCTATGGGATTTATCTGGAACATAAACTGATTCTTCGAATTTAATTGGTTTACATCCCTGTGCCAGTGTGATTATTTTTAGACATATAATACAAACCATTACTGTATGGAATATAACCTAACAACTGTGCACATTGATAAAATAGAATAGTTTCAAGTGTAAACGATCTCATATAATAATGTCACCATCTAGTATGTCTTATCGTTTTAGAAAACGGGTTGTTTTATTTGAAGCACATTTGTTTAGTTGTGGTACATTATAATCCGACAAATTTGGTTTGATTTAATACCTTGCGCGGATTCGGCAAACTTTACTAACTGTTGGAAATTTCAAGTTTTATAATAACTCTTTCTGATCAAAAAAATTATTGAAAAAACACCATTACAGAGCAACTCAGCAAGTGTCTCGTTAGGAAACTGGTTTATTTTTCCTACTATAGCATCGCTGAATTTTCCGAAAGTCGACATTCAGACTAATGAAGTTTTTGTTTTACGTAAAGGACTTTCTTCATCAATTTTACGTCTGTAAGTAGAGTTTGGTTGTTGTGTGTCGGTGTCGGTGACTTCATTTGTGTGTATTCAAAGGAAGCACATAGTGTCATATTTAAATGTGGCTTAAGCTTAAAAAGTTCATTCGTGACCTGTTTTATTCTGGCACAGACCCTTTATTCAAATATATTCGACTGGCAATGTACGGACTGCCATATGCCCTTTTTATATTTCACTTTGGCCAATTCCATATAACTCCATTGTGTAAATTATTTATAACTAGGCAACTTGACACAACAAAAATAAATTCGAAGAAAGACGGCAATTGGAACTATTAAATCAATTTACATTGCTGTTGTCCGGTTGAATAATCTTTAGATTCCGTTTCTATTTCAACTGAAATGTTCCCATACACTACATGTATATATCCACTTATGTGTGCTGCTCTCTCTTTATACAAGAATGAACTAAAACTAGCAACCAAATTACCATGATAACACTGCTCGTCCCAGCCGGTCGCTATAGTATGGTAGAGAATATCAGACTATCTAGTTTTAGAGAAATTACCCACACTGCTAATGCTTTAACAAACTGAACTATAGAGGTTCATGACAGAATGGCGCTGGGTTTCGATACACTCAACGAACGATAATTATATGCAACTGTTATTGAAAACATATTGTAAACTTCCGGAGCTGTTAAACTGATAGGTATACAATGTGGGCCCTATACTTTTCGATTATTTAAAATAGACATGCACTAATGTCGTTATATGTGACAATATCAATGGCTCAGGTCATATTGTGCCCTATGAATGCATATTTTTTTAAATTGGTTGTACTAGTTGGCGTAGGAAGAGAAAACAGTTTTATTTATTCAACAGTTTGCATGTAAATGTATCCAATTAAACTCTCATAATAAAATCCTATAGAAGATGCACCAACGTCTTTTATATCATAATGTAACATCACGTGACCAAATTCTGATTCTTATCTGTTGTGATTGTCTTTTTAAAATGAAACTTAGTCTCCTCTTCGACGTGATATCCTTTACCGATATTCCTTAAACGTTACGAGTGATCCTCGAAGGTCAGTGATGGAAAAAATGGAGATAGAGGAAGATCGAGGAAGCGACACGTTGGGCCACACATGGCGGCTACAAATGGCACTAATTTTTTTTATACAATTATTCGATTTTAGGTACACGAAATGTCTAGTTTGTTGCGGAAATTTACATAGATTTAAATGAGAGACATCGTGGTGTCGTTAAACAAGAAAAAATAGGCGACATAGTCCCACTCTATAACATTCATACTCCTCTAAGTGTGTTCCTATGTCAAAAGTGAAATCACTGCTGCCGTCTAAGAAACAAGAAGGCGTTTTAAAATTAATAAAATCAAGAGTGAGTTGAACCTCTCATTTAAATTCATTACACTGTTATACCCCAAGAGTTGAAGAGGGCTCTTGAAGTTCTATGTTTAACACTTTGTTGCTGTTCAAGTAAGCTTACTAAAAGTGTTGAAATTAGAACAACTAATAGTTGTAATAGCACTGTTTAGGATATCTGTTATTTCTTTTCTAAAAGTTCTTCAAGTATTTACAGAAGTATAAATATTTTTATCCCACGCAATGGTGATGTTCTTATATTTAAGAAAGTGTTACACCAGAAAGCAATCACCTGGATCATATCTAAAACGATGTGACACTTCGAAACCAGGGTATCTATGGACAGCCGGAAGGAAATTCGGACAACACAGTTATGTTCAGTTAAAAAGTTTTATGGGAAGCCAAAGCTTGAAATATACTTTTGTGGATACAGATGTGCATTCATGAACAGCTGCAAGAAAGCAAACTATTAATAACAGTTTATACATTTTATTTAGTTAAGGATACTCTTACCCCCCTGCAGAGTTTTTTTTTTACTAAATGATTAATGACAAAATTCATGCATATAAAAATGCTAATGTAATCTAAATATAAGTCGCTCATGCTGTCATACCTGTGACATAAAGATCGAGACAATTATTTATATAATACTGATGTATTGTTAAATGCTTCCACTCACCCCAAAAAACAAAATGTTAATAGCATCTTAAACTAAATATATCAATGACAATGTCATTAATCATGGAGACCAACAGTTGATATAAATCTATCTTTATCAACCATATATATGCATTTTGTTTTAAAATATGACTTTTTTTAAACTAAAGTATGCCAAGATGAATGTAAAAATGTAAAAACGCGATTACACAAATACCCATAAGTTCGACAACTAAATAAACAAACCAATGAAAATTCAAATTCAGCTTGGAGCTTGTTTATATGGGAAGCATTTTCTTTCCTCCAATATATCGTCACTGTACACGTATACAAACTTGAGTGTAATGATTTAGAACGTTGAAGACTTCATGTATATTTTAGAATGTAACTAAAATGTGCATGCTCTGTGCAGAGGTCACTAACTGCACATGCGCTGTATTGTTTTGCAAACAGCGGATGGTTCCACCAACTTGCTATTTCCCTAATAGTGAATTGTTACAAAAAATCATCCTGTTTATTTTGTTCATTAAATTGGGTCGAATAAATGTTAAACTATAATATTCAAATGATCAGCACTACGACAGGTTACCATGAAAACATTCCTACTCCTGACATACGGTTGCTTGTTTGTTCGAATTGATATCCATTGTCTACGTTCTTGAAACGTTGCCAGTATTTCCTCACAGGACAGTGGTTAGAATATTATTACATACAAAATGAATGCCATCAGCCCAATATTTTTCACAAAGGCGCACAAAAGATTTATACAATACAAAAGAAAACCCTTTGTTCCAAGACAAAGCTTATCCTTTATAAAGTTGCTTGTAGCAAACAAATACTGTTTTGTGCATAATCAAAATAAACGCAGAGCCGATAACATCGGCTATCGTTTTATAAAACGTATATATGTTCGAGTTATCTCCCGTATTTGACATGATCTAATTTACAAGGTGTGCTCATCGTTTTAGCGACCGATTTGCTATCTATACTTAGTCGTTAAGTTTAGGTGTGGTTAACATCCTGAGATTTTAAATTATATATATCATATATTTTCAATAATAATTATATAACAATTGTTCTTGTTTTGTTGGTAATGATGTAGCACTGTTCAGACTTGACTGCAAAAGTAAAAAGGCCACCATAAATGTTAATGACAGCCCCCATGAAATATATTTTACTGCAAAACGAGGGATCCTACCAACAAATCTAGCTATCAATTTTATTTAACAACTTGAATGGGTGTTCAACTATTGTGTTGTTGTTTCCTGTTTGTTGAGAGGCCTTTAAGGAATAAAGTAGGATTTATAGTCAATGAGATTGAGGGGTTTAAGTGTTCGCTTCAGGGGTGTGTTTGTGTTTACATGGCATTATTGTCATGTCATGTGAATGTAACCACTGATTTTCTTATTGATAAATCCTGTTTATAATGTTGAACGATTAACCTCCAGTATAAAGATCTGATACGTGACACAAAGATCGGCATAACATAAAGACCACAGAACGTGAATTGATTAAAACGTAAAATAAATATGAATCTAAACGCAAAAAGTATGTACCGAAATTATACTTTCCTGGATATACCTAAAAACATTTAAAGTGCAGTAACAATATAAAATACTACTTAAGGGAGGCTTCAAGTAAGCAGTGATAATCCCGTCTATAAATTCAAATTAACATAATTAGTATAATATAAATCAAGTCACTTGTGTCAAGGGTTTTTTTTATTTAGGAAGAATGTCTTCTTTCCTTCTCCACAGAATTAGGCATGAGCTTTTCAAAATAAGATAAGCAAATTAATGGCTGGTCTTACAATAAACTGATATGATTTCTGTATACTTTTAATACGAAAGTGTAAATATAAGATTACCCTTTCTTGACGAGAATCATGATAGATTAGTCAGCCTCATGTTTACCTATATTTAGAAGGTATCGATGCAAATATATCATAATAAACTAGTAAGATTCGTGTGTACTTTTCTTAGGAAAGTATCGATACAAATTCATATTTGTTGGTGGGTATTATACTGAGCGTCCTGTAAACTTATATTTCGAAACTATCCACACAAGCTTATTATTAACTGACAACTCTTATCCTAGACTTGTTATGCGACATTATTTATCCTGAAGATCTCGTACCAGAAGAATGTTTCCATGATTAACTGTTTAATATTAAAGTATTTACCAAAATACACATCTGTTCTACTGCTGTTATCTAAACCCTATTGGTATTCTGTTGTGTTGCTGTTCTCTCAGCGTAACAAGGTTTTGATGTACTGTAAAACTATGTTACCATTATAAGGAAATGCTGTTCCATCAAAAGGTTCTGTTATACTATCTTCATCTGACCGCATTATGGTTATTCTGAACTGTTGTTCACTTACCACATTACGTCCAGACTCTGCTGTTATTTTCGAACTATTATAAGGTTTTGCTGTATTGTAGTTCTGTTAATATGTTACGTCTGCATTGTATATGTCTTACCATAACAAGGTTAACTTTTACTGTACTTCTCCGACGTGGTAAGTTATGCTGTACTGTAGTGCTATAATCATACTAACGTTCTGTATGCCTGTTTTATAAAAAAAGATGTCTTGGCACTGTAAATATTTTGTCATAATTTATTTCTTTCGATGTAAGTCTCTTATCATATATCTCACATTTGTCACGTCTAACAATAAATAGTGCTCTAATGCATTTTCCTTATCATAAGGAACATAAGTTAAGAAAGCAACACCGGAAACATGTTTAACTGGTAAATCAAAGACAACAAACTAAACGTAAACTGAATTGAAGTATTTTTTCAGTTTTCATTTCTTCGGATGGCCATCAAACAATACAAAACTTGTTTTGATTGACGACAAGCTCAGCTTTATTTTAATTCATTTGTTTATTCCTGGTCATATTTCAGTTCCTAGGATGGATATCGCCTGAGACAAAAGCCAATCTGAATGGCAAAACTGTTCTGCTGACTGTTTTCATACCAACAAATGATGCTTGTCTTGATTTCAAGAACAAGTACCCAGGGATTTCTAAAAGCACTAACTGGCTTGAGGTCATAGCGGAACACAGTGTAGGTAAGTCGTTTGTGTAAAACCGTCACTGTCTTACATTGTAAAATAAAGAGAAAAATGCAAAGATTTTGCTTAAACTTCCATACATGGGGAAACATTGATAATTTTTTTAAGGCAATATCATTTCTTTTAAATTTCATTGTGTTACAATAAAACATGAACAATGTGTTATTAAGGGGAGAACTAATAAACGATTTTTTTATTAACACGTAGCTATATTCAATTAATAAACCCAGAATCTTAAGAACTCACAATGAGATACTCAATTACATTTTTAAGATGTGATGGCTTTATGTATTTAAAATACATTATTACTTTAATTGCTGACTGAACCATCCCATTACCTCACGCTGCTGGTGATGTGGCTGGCGCCTTACACTGCGACTAGTGGGTTTGATTCCCGGACTATTTTGACCTAGACAATTTTCTAACTCAGACAGCGTTATCCCGAAATCGGATTTAAAGTGATTATAGAGATGGAAGGTAACTCTGGTAGGCTTGATATATAAATTTCCTTAACGGTCCAATTGTCTTTACAGTGCTACATTTTATAATTTTTAATTGACGGCAATTTATTGTGATACAAAACTGCCAAAGCCATTACCATTGTCCTTGGCTCAAATTTGACAGGTTTTCTTAGGTTCATTGTGTGACTAGCTCTTAAATTTACCGACATTTTAAACATTCAAAATATTACTCGAATGCACATCTAAGGGGTTCAAATAAAATCACTTCGTCCACTGAAAAGTAAAACGTGTCCCTAAATTTGCGATATTGCAAAATATTCTCGTTATCCGGATTTTACATTTTTAGTTAAATGAATCAGCATATACCGACCGAAATTTGCACCTTTTCCATAAGTATATTCATCAAAGTATGAGCAGGTTTCAATTGTTGTCTTCCTGGAACTTAACCAGGCGATTAAGACATAGCTATAGTTTGAGACTAAGTTATTGTGGATTGCTTGTAAGTTCTGTGTTTACACACTAAACATCAGTCTCAATCTATAGCTATGTCTTAAATGTATGGTTTATTTCCAGGAAGAATTTTAGAATCGTTAAAAATGATGTTCAATCTTTGTAATTTCCTTTCTCCTTTTGAAGCATCACTACAGGTGCTATTTTGTTGAGCAATGATAACTGTATAGAAACAAATTAATTGTGTTTTCTGCTACAGATTTATTCTCAATAAGTACAGCTTGGTAGTTCTTGTGAAAGATTTGTTAGAACATCTGCTTTACAGTCATTGCATTCGGTTTGCAACAAAAAACATTTTTTAATTTCAGGTTTGAGTTAATAATCAAATAGTTGAATTTAAAGTTATGCTTGACGTAAAAAGTTTAAGATAGAAACATTTGAATTATGTAAAAAATCAGGAGCATTTTTAAAAATATAGAAAGGTTTACAAAGTAGATTGCAAACTTGAGATAAAACGCAGCCATCGCACCCCGGGCAATAAATCCAGCTGATTTTTAATGTCTATATTTGTTATGTCATTATGTCATCAGATTTGTGAGTAACTTTCAATCAAACGACATTGTTATGCAACTATAATCATTTCTTAGTCCTGGTGTATTTTTACAGTAGAAAGTTGACGGACTTCCCATCTACAATTTGCACCAATCTACAGAACATCACTGAAATCTTAACCATGTTTTCTACCAGTCTAATTTAGTAGAAACTGGTAGTTTTCTGTTCTCATTTAATTTTCACTAAAATTGCCTGGGTGTAACGGACTATTATTTTTTTTAACTTTTACGTTTACAGTGGATATATATTACTAATAGTAAAACTCATTTTTATACCGGGAAGATCTAACCACATACACCTCTAACATAATCCTCTGCATATTAAATTATTCTTGCCTAAAATATTGTGTGTACATTCCATCCTCTTAGATCAATATACAGCAGTTCATCAAATAGATGTTTGTGTTTATTTGAACAGTGCTTGGAAATTTGTCTTTAGCTGAGCTCAAAGAAAGAGGGAGTCTGTCTTTCGGATTATACAACAAAAAGTTATGGTTCAGTGGTAGGGTGAGTAGATGTCTAGATTATTTTTTTGTTTCATACACCGTTTGGCAGCATTGAAATCATATAATAGGGGAGTTTATTAGTCAGTGTCTGTGATATAGTGTGTTTTTACTTAATTTAGAAAAACAGTTATTATTCAAAAGCATACTTAAAATGGACTTTATGATGACATAGATGTTACCAACAGTACCGTTTTCTTCTGATACCAAATTGCTAAATGGCAATATTTTTAATTAAAATAGTTTTGATGGTATTGTTTTCAAATACATATTTAATGTGTATATGCACCATAAGGACCTACTTGGCAAAAACTGAAAAGTGCTTGTACTCTCTCTGTTCTCCGGAAAGCTGCTATAACACTACAGTGTTAGTTTCGCCCGTCTCCCAAACTTTTTAATTCATCGAATATGACCTTTTGGAACCGTCTGTTATTGGTAGAAAAAGGAAAAGAGTCGTCAAGAAAAGGACGTTTAACTCGAAAATCACTGAGAAAAATGAGTGTTTTTATTTCAAAGAAAGTTTGCTTCAAATCTGATAGAAGACGTGACATGGTCTGAAACGCATAACAAAATTTGATAATAAATATTTCTTCATAAGTGCATCGTTAATCATAGAAATGGTTTTATGTTTAAAGATATACATATAACGGCTTCTGTTCTAAACGTAGCCCTCGTCCATTTTACTTAAAAATGGAT
>JARFOD010044213.1:0-10149 GCA_031763545.1 Mopalia muscosa | reverse complement strand
ATCATGAGTTTGTTAAATGGGGTAAAGTTTGGGGTATTTGTGACAGCATGATTAATACTGTGTCTACATGTGCCTGGAGCATTATGTGTTGTTATTAACTAGTGGTCGTGAGTGTCTATGTTCAGTGTATTTATAAACCTATCAGATGTTAATGATAAAAGTGGTGGGGCCACCCCTAGAGTTCACATGTTTGTAATTACACCAATAACAAGACACTCCCAACAACAACAACAACAATGAATTAAATGCATCAAAACTTGTCTTGAAAAAATTACTACAGCTTTATAACTAACAAATCCAAAACTCCGACAAGATTAAAACAATTACAAATATAGCAATCCTACCTAACCAATGAATATTGTAAATTGAATGGGTATCATGATCTGGAATTTTCAACTTTTTAAAATTTATTTTCAGTACAGTTTGCTACTGTTGGCAATACTATTCAGTTGATCAATTAAAAAATAATTAAATGCTTTTTGTTTGCTTTTTTGTTCTTCCAAAGGTTAATAATCGACATACACACTTGACTACACCTCAATTCTCATTTTATTTTAATTTTTGTTCTGAAACATTCATGTAGTTAATACTGCAAAAATTGGCTGCATTCTGTTGTGATTCAACTTCTATTTCATCTGTTACAGCTCACAGTGGCAGCAACACCCCTTCCCCGAGGGCGATCACCGATCGTACCACATACCATGTGTAGGACATGTTTCTCTGTTTGTTATATGTTGTGAACACATGTTAGTAATAAGAAGTGTGTCAGCTCAGAGATGATACTGACATATAATTCACTGAGGAATTAGTTCATTGATTCTCCTGGTCACTGCACTTTTACAGGTACTATATTTAAATGACAATGCAGACATTCGGTGTAAAATAAAAACTAGGTAAAACTCATAACAAAAGCATAATCAACTCATTGTTAAAGCCACATCCATATACCATTACTTCAGGTGTCAAAATCAATGAAAACATTTATTATACATGTATACTTAGTAATCACTACCTTCTCTTGAGATGTCTGTAGGTTACCCATAACACAACTCGAGATTAAGGTTTATTAGGCAACTGGACTATGGGAGTTTATCTAGCACATTAGATGGTTCATTGATTTTAATTGATCTATATCCATGTGCTTGTGTGATTGATTTTTAGAAATGTACTTAATAACCATTATTTTTATTAAGTTTTCCACTTCAAATGGTAAGAAAAAGACAACATACAGGGGATATTACACAATGAAGTTAGATACTCCTCAAGTGAGATGGAATCAGAGGTCAATGAAAATGAACCTTAGCCTTATTTCTTTGTTTCTGACAAGATTTCAAAATAGCAGCAAAAGCATAAGAAATAGATTTATACAGTTTAGAAAGGTTGCACAGTTTTGGACATGATTGAATGTGAAGTAAGAAAAAGGGATGACTTCTGGTCTGGGAAATAAAGTCATGTCGACCTAGAAACACAGAATCCTGTTTAACAACATCAATTTGTAAATAATGATTTAATGTGGTCCATGCAGACTACAAAATTTATTTTATCAGATGAATAACAACACTACATGATTTATTGGCAGTATGTATTAAGCATGATTTATTGTCCAGAAATCTCTCCAACGCAATAATTGTAACATTTGGTCAAATGTGAATCAGCCATTGTCCAGGTTTCCATCATGATGTTTGCCTTGTACCCGGCCTAAAGCACCTAAAATTTCGTTTATGGCCAATCCTAACTTCTTTGCTTGTTGTAACAATTTGACAGCATGTAATCAAACAAATCTATGTTTTCTTAAAAACTAAAAAATTTATCTTCTGGCCTCTCAAATTCAATTTCCAAGTATATTAAATAGCTTTCAAAATAGTAATTTTATTGACGAACTTGAGGTGATTTAGTGTAATTCAATTACAGTTAGCTCCTGTGTAACAGAGATCATGTCCCTATATTCACAGGCACTAAGATTAGGGCCTATCCTGTCAAGTGGTGAAGGCGTGGCCACAATACCCAGATAGTCCACATTCCTTTGTACAATCAAACCCACTTTACTTACATGTTATCTGGAGAAATATGTCACAATTCTGCACAAATCAATAACTGTATGGCCATTTCCAATAATAGTAGTTTGATAAAGCCATATTACATGTGTGGGTCACAAGACTGTCCAAATCTGTTTAAAGTTTACTGCCAATAAAAACTAACCGGCGTTTCTATAATGTAGAAGTTTTAAGTGACAAGCTATATTTGAGTTTACCATTGTTTCAAAACAATTGTGAAACTGTGGATATTTTAAAGACCAATTAGCCCGGCTGTGTTAATACTGTGAGAGCCACACAATCTGGTGGCTATAAAATATTTAACATTTAGTACACAACGAACAAGAGAGCTACATCGATAGTGTTCCACGCCAAGGCTCCATCAGCTGTTATTGTTCTCATCTTAAAAACATTCACAGTGAAAATGAAGCAGATCCTAGATTATATTGACCTGTCTGGGTAGAAAAAAGTAAACTTCAAAAGTTGAGCCAAAAGGGAATGGCTAGTTAAATTAAGACAGAGTGATATGCCAATGTACATGCATGTTTTAACAAAACGGTAGGTTACCCCTCCTTATCAAAAACATACTGTGCTAGACTACCTCTCCCTGCTGAGAACATACTGTGCTAGACTACCTCTCCCTGCTGTGAACATACCGTGCTAGACTACCTCTCCCTGCTGAGAACATACTGTGCTAGACTACCTCTCCGTGCTGAGAACATACTGTGCTAGACTACCTTTCCCTGCTGAGAACAGATTGTAGACTACCTTCTTCCTACTGATAACATACTGTAAATTACCTTCTTCCTACTGAAAACTTACTGTAAATTACCTTCTTCCTACTACGAACATACCATAGAGTACCATCTTCCTACTGAGAACACATTACCTTATTCCTGCCAAGAACAGACTATTGACTACCTCTCCCTACTGAGAACTGACTGTAGCCTACTTTCTTCCTACTGAGAACATACTGTAAATTACCTTCTTCCTACTGAGAACCTACTGTAAACTACCTTCTTCCTACTAAGAACATACTGTAAATTACCTTCTTCCTACTGAGAACATACTGTAAATTACCTTCTTCCTACTGAGAACATACTGTAAATTACCCTCTTCCTATTGAGAACATACTGTAAACTACCTTCTTCCTACTAAGAACATTCTGTAGAGTACCATCTTCCTACTGCGAACAGATTATCTTCTTCCTGCCAAGGACAGACTATTGACTACCTCTCCCTGCTGAGAAGCGACTGTAGACTACTATTTTCCTACTAAGAACCGACTGTAGATTAACTTTTTCATGCTGAGATCAGACTGTAGACTACCTTCTTCTCATGGAGAACAGACTGTACACTACCTCCCCTGCTGAGAACATACTGTACATTACCTTCTTCATACCAAGAACAGACTGTGTTAGACTACCTCTCCCTGTTGAGATCTGACTGTAGAGTACCATCTTCCTACTGAGATTGTAGATCACCTTCTTCATGCTAAGAACAGAAGTAGGCTGCCCTTCCTGTTGTGAACATAAATATTTGTTTGTTTGGTTGGTGTTTAACGTCGTACTCAAGGGTATTTCACTTATATGACGGTGAACATAAATAAGTAGGCTACCCATCCCTGCTGTGAAAATATAGAAGCAGGCGCCCTTCCCTGATGAGAATATATAGAAGTAGGCTCCCTATCCCTGCTGTGAACATAGAGTAGGCTCCCTTCCCTGCTGTGAATATAGATAAGTATGCTCCCTTCACAGCTTTGAATATAGAGTAGACCCCTTTCTGGGCTGTGTACATAAAGAAGAAGGCTCCCCATCCCTGCTGTGGATATACAGAAGTAGGTTCCCTCTCGGTTGTGAATATAGATAAGTAGGCTCCCCTCCTTGTTGTGAATATGGAGAAGTAGGTTCCCTCTCTGTTTTAAATATGAATTAGTAGGCTCCCCATCCCTGCTGTGAATATTGTAGGCTCCCCCTTCCTTGCTGTGGATATATAGAAGCAGGCTCCCCATCCCTGCTGTGGATATATAGAAGTAAGCTCCCCATTCCTGTTCTGAATATAGTGAAGTAGGCTCCCTCTCTGCTGTGAATATGGATTAATAAGCTCTCCATCCCTGCTCAGTGCTGTGAATATAGATAAGTAGGCTCCCCCTTCCCTGCTGTGGATAGACAAGTAGGCTCCCCCTTCCCTGCTGTGGATATAGATTCGCAGGCTCCCCCTTCCCTGCTGTGGATATAGATTAGCAGGCTCCCCATCCCTGTTGTGGATATAACAAAGTAGGCACCCTCCCTGCTGTAAATATAGATAAGTAGGCTCCCTTTCCCTGCTGTGAATAGACAAGTAGGCTCCCCATCCCTGTTGTGAATATAACGAAGTAGGCTCCTCCCTGCTGTATATATATAAAAATAGGTTCCCCTTCCCTGCTGTGAATAGACAAGTAGGCTCCCCATCCTTGTTGTGAATATAACGAAGTAGGCTCTTCCTTGCTGTATATATAAATAAATAGGTTCCCCATCCCTGCTGTGAATATGGATAAGTAGGCTCTCTATCCCTGCTGAGAATATTGAGAAGTTTGCTTTCCCTACTTTCTGAAAACACAGAGAAGCACATGCAGGCTGCCCCTACTTGAAAGAGGGACAAAGGTTACACCTCACTCTAGGAAAATATATATCCAAATAAACAAGGAAGAAGCTGTCACACAGTATTATCTATTTTAAAATAATATCTCATCGTATTTTAGAAATAAAACTTAGTAAGCATTGCCTCTCCATATTCCCTGATAGCCTAATACATGTGTTTCTTTAAGATATAAACATATTCTTACCTACTTAGAATACCAGAATCTGAAGAGATATATTAATATTGATGGAAGTAAGGTTGTATAGAATGTGGAGTACCTGAGTGATGCAGACAGAGTGGCCAGGGAGGGAAATGTCCGCTGTGCAGGTGTCAACTGAATTATTAAACACCAACTCCTCAGAGCCTGCTAGATGGCGGCTACATTTCCCCAGTCCTTACGTTTACATTTGCAACGAGCTTATGAATTTTACATAAATTGATCACAGAGAATCAGGCATGGTTTCAAAAACATGTGCTATGGTTCTGATGAGTGAAATGACATATGGTATCAACCCTAACTACCAGCTATTCCATCAGCTACCCATCCTCCTAGAGCTCAGCTATTAAATTATGTTGTCAATCAGTGCTGACAACACCTTGAGGGCCCCCGGATATTGTTTCTCATTCTAAAATGGGTGGTTAAATGACAAAAATAAATTGCTGTAAGATATTCACTTGTAACAATCAGCTGTCAAATTATAATTTACTATTAAAAATATACACCATCCTTGTAAGAACATATGTAAGTCACAGAGATCTCCAGCAGCCTTAGAGATGTACGGCAGTTACAGAGATGTACATGTACAGCAGTTATGTAGATCTTCATGAATCACATAGATCTCCATCAATCACATAGATCTACATCGATCACATAGATCTTCATGAGTCCCATAGATCTTCATGAGTCACATACATGTAGATCTACATCAATCACATAGATCTACATCGATCACATAGATCTTCATGAGTCACATAGATGTTCATCAATCACATAAATCTACATCAATCACATAGATCTACATCAATCACATAGATCTTCATGAGTCACATAGATTTTCATCAATCACATAGATGTTCATCAATCCTATAGATCTTCATGAGTCCCATAGATCTACACCAATTACATAGATCTACATTATACACAAAAAAGATCCCCATCAATCCTATAGATCTTCAAGAGTCACATAGATCTACATCAATCACATAGAACTACATTATACATAAAAAAGATCAGTAACAATCCCATAGATCTTTATCAATCCTATAGATCTTCATGAGTCACATAGATCTTCATCAATCCATAGATCTACATTATACACAAAAAAGATCAGTAACAATCCCATAGATATTCATCGATCCCATAGATCTTCATGAGTCACATAGATCTACATCAATCACATAGATCTACATTATACACAAAAAAGATCACCAACAATCCCATAGATCTTCATCGATCCCATAGATCTCCATGAGTCACATAGATCTTCATCAATCCATAGATCTACATGAGTCACATAGATATCAGACACAAAACATACACATCAGTCACCAAAAATTCTTTATAAGTCATGGAGAAGTAACAGACAGGTCTTCACCATTCATATACATGTATATCTACATGTATATCAGTCATAACAAATCTTCATCAGTTACATCAGTCACATATACCTTCATTAGTCATAAACAAATCTTCAGCAGTCAAATAAAGATCTTCAGCAGTCAAATAAAGATCTTCAGTCACAAAAAGATGATTTTCATCAGTCACAAAGGTGATCTTCAATAGTCACAAAACGATCTTCAACAGTCACAAAACGATCTTCATCAGTCACAAAAATATTTTCATAAGTCACAAAACAGATCTTCAGTCACTAAAAGATCTTCACAGTCAGAAAATGATCTCCCTCAGTCACTTATATCTACATCAGTCACAGAACAGATCTTCATCAGTTACAAAAAAATCTTCATCAGTCACATAAATTTACATAAGTAACCAAAAATATCTTCCATCACTGCAGTCAAATAGATTTACATCAGTAACCAAACATATTGTCAGTGACATACATGTAGAACTAGATGTTTATCAATTACAAATACCTACATCAGTCAAATACCTACATCAGTCAAATAGACCTACAGTACATGAACTATATCACTCATTTAGAAACCAAAAGATTGGTATTGGAAATATACTTCAATTAAAGATTTACAGTCAGGATTTTTTCATCCAGATCCATACAGGTCACAAATATACGGTTATAGGTCAAAATAGATCCATAAAAGTCACAAAGATACTGTTATAGGTCAAAATAGATCCATACAGGTCACAAATATACAGTTAGAGCTCAAAATAGATCCATACAGGTCACAAATATACCGTTATAGGTCAACATAGATCCATACAGGTCACAAAGATACCGTTATAGGTCAAAATAGATCCATACAGGTCACAAATATACCGTTATAGGTCAAAATAGATCCATACAGGTCACATAGATAACTTTATAGGTGAAAATAGATCCATACAGGTCACAAATATACCTTTATAGGTCAAAATAGATCCATACATGTCACAAATATACCTTTATAGGTCAAAATAGATCCATATAGGTCACAAAGATACCCATATAGGTCAAAATACATCCACATAAGTCAAAATAGATCGATATAGGTCAAAATAGATACATACAGGTCACAAAGAGACCCATATACATGTAGGTCAAATAGACTCATATAGGTCAAAACAGACCCATATAGGTCAAACATATTCAAACAGGTCACAAAGAGATGAACCAGAGCCACAAAATTATCTACATCAATCAGTCAAAAAAAGCTACACCAATAACAGTTTTGTTGAGATCTCCAGATGCTGAGTTGTGTGCTTCATTAACAGGGGAATTGAAACAGATATTCTTGGCAATCTTTTTAAACTAAAATAAAAGATTCTAGTCAGCAGTCATGTTTTATTGATAGTTTATTTTGTTTGAGATAGATTTTAAATTATTAAACAATTGGGATAAAAGTGTGCAGTTCTTTTGAGTTGCACGCCAAAGGTATTTGATTAAAAACAGACCATCTTGTGTAGGTCACACTTTGAACATGAATCAGTCAGTCCTCTGATCAAAAGCTGGGAGGCTGTCTGACAAAACAACACTTAAAAGCCCAGGCCAGATTGGATTCTGTTAACCTGAAGTTGTTGTTGTTGCACACCTGCTGCACTCTTCAGACAGCAAAATATGCAAATCATGTCCATCTCTGAACAGGAAGCAAAACAAAGAAAGGAGACAGGCAATAAAACTAGTGATATATGTGTGGCTGAGAGTAGACTAGGTTCAATCAGGTTGTGCTTTGCCCAGGAACCAGCTGCTGACCAATTGTTAGGTGCTGGACCTATAAACCATCCATGGCACTATTTCTAGTTAGGATGTACCAATTTGCCATTTATATTAACACAAACTGACACAGCCAGACTTGAAAGTGTTTTGGGTGGATTAATAAGTGTAACTGATGTAGTTAAATTAAGATTAGGATAAATATCAATGCCTAAATATGAAATATAAATAAAATGGGAAACAATTTTATATATATATATAAAAGATGCCAAATTTCATGTGATAAAATTGTTGTAAACTTGTGAAAAAAGATGATAATGTAGGAGTCTGAAGCTGGTCCAATTCTCTTTGACATAAATCAGGGCACTGGCTTCCTTGGACTTTCCTGACAAATGGCTGCCCTCATTTATCAATCTTGTCCAAAAGAACACAGAACTTATCCAAGATAGAAATTATTGACAAACTGCCTATAACAGTGTTGAGAGTGTAGCTTAGAACAGCTGCCGCCATTTAAAATAAATAGCCAACAGTTACGGGGATAATCTGGAGCATTATATTAAATTCCCAGGATGCATCAGGGCACAGCTGGCTTGCCTCCCAAGTTCCTACCAAACTGAATTGAGAGGAGGGCAGTTCCACAAGTCAAGTTGCATCACTCTCCAAAACAAAATTAATTGCCTTGAAAAATTGTTTGGAAAAAAACCTACACACTGAATAATTTGACATTTGTTAAAATGGTGAACAAATTTGCTGAAAAGATCACCAGACCCAGGTTAATACTGAGCAGAAGAACTGGGTATAATCAGGTCACCTCATTAAATTCGTTTATGTATCAAATAACCCCCCCTCCCCCTTCTAATAATAAGTAAGAGCATCACAATAAACTGTTGCCACCTGTAAAAATGGATGCTCCAGATATAAATCAGTCTATAGAACTACACCCAATACTAAGTATAAAGTGTGTACAGAATTATCACATGAGAGCCCTGATATATCAGTGAAATTTGAGTAAATACATGATGACAAATACCTCTCCACCTGCCCACCCGAATCAATCAGTATCATTCTAGTAAATCATTCAATGACAAATACCTCCATCACCTTAACCAAATAAATCACCGCCACCCACCCCAATAAATCAACACAATTAAAGTAAATCATGGAATTAAAATACCTCCACGAATCCACAAATAAGCCATTGTAATTCGACCTAATCACTTCATGACCAAAACTCCCACCACCACCCATTCCAATAAATCAACACAATTAAAGTAAATCATTGAATTAAAATACCACCAACCCACAAATAAATCTTTGTCAAATAAATAAATACCTCCTCCACCCAAAGCAACAACCAGTCTGTGTAATTTGAGTCAATTGTTGAATGACGAGTCAAAGTGATACTAGTTAGTAAGCACCATCCGCTGAACACTGAATAATATGGATGATTAAACAAACAATATGGTGGGCTAGATCAAAACCTAATGATAAACCTTTTTTCCCCAAAACACAGCCTTAAGAAGACGGTGCTGTCTTTCAGCATATTCTATATGCCATGTGTAAAAACTGAAGCTTTTTAAAAAATTGACATGAAATTCTTGACATATTTTTGAAAAAAACAATTTTAAATACTGTATTAGTTTCCACCATGTTATCAATGATATATGATTAAAGCATGCAAAGATGTCTGTTCATCTAAAAAAAACAACACAATAGACTGAGAAAATTGGATGTTAGATAATCACTAAAATCAATAGTGTTTAATGTGTCCTGAACAAACAGTATAGCGACCTCGCGCTGCACAACAGCCTGGATCTGTGGGGGATTAGGGTGACGAGTGAGTTTAGCGTGTAAATCCACTCTCACACCTGTCCACCAGTAAAAGCTGAGGGGGGAGGCAGAGAGATTGTAATGTAGGCTCAGCTGGCCACAGTAGATTCACCTCATTTACGCACACACAAGTCTGCCGAACCAATCAGCATTGTTCTAAAAAACTCAGTGTGTTTGATGACCAGCTGAGGCTGAAGCAGACACCTGTACACTGACAGTGAACAGTAATCCCTAGACATGCATGTATTCATATAACACAGAGCTAGACAATTGCATCAATGATGAAGGAATTGGTGGGCATTTCAGTTCACCTTTTCATTGGCCAGCATAATAGTGCCT
>JARFOD010044202.1:0-10149 GCA_031763545.1 Mopalia muscosa | reverse complement strand
TAACTTTTAGCTGAATATCTGGGAGAATTAAATGTTGGAGGTAGAAGTGCATTATTTACACATTGAAAACTCACTGTATGTAAAGACAAATAACATGGAAGTATATTAAGTGTAAGCTGTACCCAGAACTATCGTTCGCGCAAATTCGTTTCACATAACCGAACGACAGGTTACGTGGGTTCAAATTCATGGGAACGGTAGATCGGTTACACAAAATTTTGAAAAAATAAGGCATGCATTTTGCGGAAGGCTGACCTGCCTGTTTTTAGTTCTGTAAGATTGTAGCCATGATGAAGCCTGAGTGTTGTGAGTTATTTGTGAGATGTATTGGAGCCAGAAATGGCTGAACCCACCAATACTAACATCTAACAGAGATCAACAAACTTCCTATATCGGGGCGTCTGAGCTTTTGAATATTTTCCACTTTATTTTCCACCGTATTTGAAAAATCAGTAAACCAGGGGAAAATGCAAATGTTAGGTTATCTTATAGGACTGATTTTAAGGTTCTGCCAGAAAAGATTAGAGAGCAGGCCTGTAAGTGAAATACCCTTATACACGGTGAAAAACACCAATCAATAAATCCAAGAGAGCATGAGTATATCATATTACATCAATACTATTCATTTTTGGGCCCAGTATAGACTCTTTAAGAAATGCAAAGGCATCCCATTAGTGAAGTACCCAAAAACACAATCAGTCTATCCTTCAGGTGGGCCTCACCCTATGGGCTTGCAAGCTGGTGTACAAGTGTAAACAAAATCCATTAAAACCCCGATTGAGCGACTTGAACAGCCTACAAATAATCTTATCTGTAATATTGTACCTTGTTTAATTTTTTTAATTTTATGTTTCGACAGCAATTATTGGATGAATATCCCAAGTGTTTCTTGGTAAACGCTGACAATGTGGGCTCCAAACAGATGCAGAAAGTACGACAGGCCCTGCGAGGAAAGGGAGGTGAGTTCGAAGATAATCAACTCTAAACAATTGTTTTACCAGCAGTTTTGTGTTTAATCTACTACTTGCCCCAGTGATCTTTGAATGAGAATATGAGTGAGTCCCATGTTATGGCCCCGGCAATCGTGAGGTTGTTTTTTTACGAGGTTTCCTCTCGGTTTTCCACCGTAATAAGACTGAAGTGGACAATTCATCGTCATATAAGTGAAATACCCTTGAGTAGGACGTGAAACCCCAATCAATCAAACAAACTGACTGATGAGGCAGCCATGGCTTAGTGGTAGCGTGCACGCTTACTAAACTGAACCTGCTCCCTTTTACTGTTAACAGGATCGAGTCCATTCTTGTCTACCATCAGGTATATGAGCGAGTCACATGCTGTGGCTCCGGCAATTACAGGGGTGGTTTTTCGAGGTTTCCTCCCTTTTTTCCACCATAATATGGCTAGGTGTAGTGCGAAGTGGCAATCAGTCATCATATAAGTGAAATACCATTGAGTACAACGTTAAACCCCAATCAAACAAACAAACTGAATGTCCGTCATTTTAGTGAAATACCTTTGAGTACCACATTAAAGCACAAACCAACAAACATATCATGTTGACGGGTGCCCTGGAGAAAAGGTAAAATGGTGCTGATTATTGTGTGAAGTCTTTTGTACTCCATTCTATCTTGTCTGGTGTGTTTTCTGCCAGTGGTGTGGAGTTTGAAATCCTTCACCAATTGGGCTGGTATGCTATCATATGGGAGAATTAGCAAGTATGGACCCCGTCAACCTGCTTTTTAGCTGTGACTGAACAGCGCTATAACTCCCTGTCTTTGGTCGGTCCAACTTTCCCTCATGAGGACGTATATAGAGTTCAAATTTTAGAATGCAGCTTAATATATTGCTACACTTAATCCTATTGAAAATGGTATCATTCTGAACAATAGTTTTCCATGGCAACAAATGTGTCTGCATGATCACACTTTTTGACATGAGGATGTGAACAGGATAGAAGCCAAACCGCTTAAAATAGAGAGTTCAAAAGTATAATGCAGATTAATATGATGCTAAACTACTTAAATATCACATTTTACACGGTTAATGAACTAACATTCTAAATAACCCTTGTCCAGTAAAGAAGAGCTTAATGACGCAGCTATAGTGATTCTACACTTGTTAATAAATAACCTCACACCAATTCCAGTTGTGAATTCACCCTTGGGTTTTGTTCTATATCCCTTGAACTGTTCTCTCCACACAGTGGTTCTGATGGGTAAGAACACCATGATGAGAAAGGCTATTCGGGGACACCTTGAAAACAACTCAAACTTGGAGAAGCTCCTCCCTCACATCAAGGGAAATATTGGATTCGTCTTCACCAAAGAAGATCTTGTTGACATCAGAACAGTTCTCATTGAGAACAAGGTAACATTCCTTTAACAGACTTAATGCAATCTTAAAAAGCTATATAATAAATCTTGCTCTCGAGGCCCTGGCTTTGTGGCTAGGAAGTGTGACACGTCAAAGTACCTTCTAGTATATCATCCACCTCAATACTATATTACATGATCAGTAATTGAGTTGCGCCTGCTACCAGAGTAGTTATGTCTATGCTTGGCAGTTGGGCAACATTACTTTCATATTCTGTGGGCCCTTTGGTTAAGGGAAGTTTGCTTGAAGAATAGCTATGCAGTCTTTACTGGAGAAAATAAAGTTTCTTAAAACAGGATGTCCAAATGAGGCAATTGTTCAATTCAGGGTGACCTTAGACAGGTGGACACTCCTCTGCTTGAGCCCTTGAAATCAGTGAGCCCAAACGAACAAACATTCTGCAAGCAGAATATCATTCAGCACAATGGTAAACAGAAATGAATTACTGTTTTGTAGGTTCAAGCTCCTGCTCGTCCCAATGCGATTGCCCCTCTAGACGTAAAGGTGCCTGCCCAGAACACCGGCCTAGGACCCGAGAAAACCTCTTTCTTCCAAGCTCTCTCCATCCCAACAAAGATTACCAAGGGGAGCATTGAAATTCTGGTAAGTACATGAAAAACATTCCCGTTTTCAGGCTATGGAGTATTTTGTAAACACATAGTTTACGTTAAAAAGCACCAACTATTGATCGTACTACCAAGATGAAAATAAGGGCCTATGATTGGTGATCAAAATCTGACAATGACCAATCAAAATCTGCAATGACCAATCAATCTGATACAATCAATGAAAATCAACCAATCAAAATCCGACATCAACCAATCAAAATCAACCAATCAAAATCTGACATCAACCAATCAAAATCAACCGATCAAAATCTGACATCAACCAATCTAAATCTGACAAAATCAAAATCTGTCAAAAACCAATCAGTCACAAGATGTGGCTCCTGCAATCACAAGGTTTCTTTTTACAAGGTGTCTTCTCAGTTTTCCACTGGAATAAGGCAAGGAACAGTGAAGTGGGCAATTCGTTGTCATTTAAGTAAAGTACCCTCAAGTACAACATTAAACCCAATCAAACAAATCTTTACTTTTTTTTCACCGTAATAAGGCAAGGAACAGTGGGTAGTCCGTCCTCATATAAGTGGAATACCCTTGAGTATGACGTTGAACCCTAATCAAACAAAGACAATCACCAATCAAAACTGAGTCCCTTATCCATGTTAACTCTTTGCCTCCGGAATATTTTTTCACATGTAGATCTATTTAGACGGAATATCCTTGTAGAAAATGTAAAGATTTTTTACATTTGTAAACTAATAAGGACATAACTTTTAAAAAGAGTCATAGGTATAGAAAAGTATATATTTTCTTCATCAGGAATACTTTATTTATCTAAAAAGTCTAAAATATTACTGCTGTCAGCGGCTTGCCGGATGCAAAAAGTTAAATAACAATAACTGAAAAAAGTCACAACTAAATTTTTAAATAACCAATCGAAATATTTTCCCTGCTTCGATGTTTTGTTATGGGTGTAAGATGACGGTTTAACAAATGTTTTTATTCCTTGTGTGTTCTAGAATGAGGTGAATTTAATCAAGGAGGGAGATAAAGTGGGGGCTTCAGAGGCCAGTCTCTTGAACATGTTAAACATCTCCCCATTTAGCTATGGACTGGGCATCTCCATGGGTAAGTTTACAATTTGTTTAGAGAGTAGCCCTCCCTCTTAGCGCAGTTTGTTTAGAGACTAGCAATGCTGCCTATTTTAGCACTGTAGGATTGATGAATACAGTTTGTTTAGGGAAAAGCTTTCTGGCTAAGGGTAGTTTACTTGGAGAGTAGCAATGCTGCCTTTATTTGCGACTGGCGGAAAATAAACTTTTATAACATGATTCATCACATCTTGGTTGTACTAGTGTCAGTTATTGTTGGTATACACCGCTGTCATATAAGGGAAATACCCTTAAACAAGGCGTAAAAAGATACCGGATTGCCTTTCCTTTCTTCAATCAACCGCCATATTTTTATCCGCGATACAAGGTCCAACTTAAGATTGTTTCTTGATCCAAATGGTTCTTATTACAAGTTCTAATAATACTTTCTACAGAATTAATTGGGATAGTTGTTAGGAAGTTAAGTCTTTTTATTTCCGAAAGCAGCTGTAAAATGAAAATATTAAAGAGGGAAATCAGGTGATTTTTGTTCAACACAAGGTCTTCTACGCTTGCACACCGGTATAGCATCTCGGCAGTTTCCATGCTCCCGAAAGAGTTCGTGATTTGATCTGCAAATCATGATGTATCCTCTCAGGTTTTCCACCATAATAGGGAAAGGATCAGTGCGAAATGGACTATCGGTCATAGAATAAGTGAACCTTTGAGTTCAACAATAAACCCCAATCAAACAAATAATCAAATAAATTATTTCTTGTTCAGTGTACGACTCCGGCAGTGTGTATGACCCACAAATCCTGGACATCAAACCAGAAGATCTGAGAGCTAGGTTTATGCAGGTGAGTTCTCTCCCTTATATAGAGTTACCTACCTTGCATACTCCGAGGGTATTTTCTGTTAGATTACAATGTGTATTACCCTTGAGTATGGTAGTAAACACCAACAAAAATAGTTTAAAATTTCCTGTATTCAATGAAATATTTTCATATAACAATGACTGGGGGACCAGAGGGGAGCTTCATGTTGCCCTGGTGCTCTCAGAGCTAAATGGGAACAGGAAAATGATAGGTTTGTGGTGTCGGTATTTCGTCCTGTATTTTTTTTTTTTTTCTTCCTTTGTTGTCTCGCGGGGGTGGTTTTTACAAGGTTTCTGCTTAGTTTTCTCCTGTAATAGGTCAAGGAACAATGTGAAGTGGACAATTCACTGTCATATAAGTGAAATACCCTTGAGTATGACTTTAAACCCCATTTACAGGCCTTATTTTTTCATGCGGACAGTTGTTCAGGTTACGTGGAGGTTACGCAAACAACACGAAAGGTCACCATTCACGCAAACTAGGACCATTGGATGTTTACATTGTAGGCCTAGCCAAAAAGGATTCTCATACGCTCTGAGAAATATTTTTTTATGTTAGACTGACAATAATATAAGTTTATTTAACTATGAACCATTTCTTGCTTTACTAAATTTGAGAGAGAAAAAAAGCCAATTGTTTTACTAACTAAAAATGAAACGGAGATCGATAAACAGCGGGAAATAGAAAACCTAGGTCTGTGTTAGCTGTGACCTGTTGGCTGGTTTCGGCTCTCCAGCCAATCAAACGCACTGTTGGTCTATGGTCTTCTTTTAATAGCTCTATTTCAGCTCATGTTGTTGAAAGCATTGACAGTTCACAATAAGCGAAACCCAGTAGGCTGAATTTGGATAACTTTGTAAAAAGTTTTAATTAACTGCACTCTATGTGCCCTGATAATGACCGGATTAACTCTTTGTCTTGATGAAGCCACTCGGACAGCTTTTTCCACATGCGGCTGATGCAACAACTTCTTTATATTATGACAGTTGCGACTTGTTTAACCCACCCGCGGAGCATTCACAGGTTGGTCTACTGGTAATAAAGACTTTATTTATGAATGATATTTGATTAAAATCGGTAAACAAGGATTGGTGCCAGTTATAACCGTTTACGCAGTATATTGTGGTACATAATAGCCTAATCACAATGTATATTTAATAACCTATATATGAGAACGACAGTTCGGGCACGTAACCGAACGATCACGCGAACGGTAGATTGGTTACGCAAAATTTTGAAAAAATAAGGCCTGCATTTAGCTGGCACTTCATCGCGTAAGTGAAATACCCTTTAGTAGGACGATCTAACAACTAAAAGGGCAGAGGAAGCGGATCTGTTTTGTGATGTCTTTGAATAAGGCACTATATTGTGGCTGGCTGACTGGAAATGATATGTCGTATTCCGTATGGCCATTGTCTGGGTGATTTAAGGAGCTAATGCCGAACATGTTATAGTCGGTTTCCATACGGTCATTGCCTTAGTGCTTTAAGGAGCTAATGCCCAACATGTTATAGTCGGTTTCCATAGGGCCATTGCCTTAGTGCTTTAGGGAGCTAATGCCCAACATGTAACGGATGTGTTTTTGATGCTGTATTGCGTCCTCCGATTTAACTGTTTTGTCTTTGTTGCAAGTGGTGTCCAGGAGATGCGTTTCTTAGGAAACATGCGTAGCCTACATTAGACGTAATAACCATGACCAGGTTTTACTTTTCTGTTAGTGTGGTATCTTGGTTACTATTTTCACTTGGGCTTTTGAAAGTTGCATAGTGAATTCTTCTATGTACGCCGCTGTGCAACGTAGAAGAAAAAAAACAGAGTTATGCAAATTGGCTCCATTTGTCCGGTTGGCTTGTCCGGCCTGTATCTTGGTTACTATTTCACTTAGGCTTTTGAAACTTTTATAGTGAAAGTTATGCAAATTTCCCCATAAATTATGCAAATTGGCTCTGTATGGCCGAGAAGCTTGTCTGGGCTGTATCTTGGTTACTGTTTTACTTAGGCTTTTGAAACTTGAATATTGCATTTTTCTATGTACGCAGATGTGCAACTTAGAAAAAAAAGTCACGGAATTATGCAAATTTCCCCATAAATTATGCAAAGAAGCTCTTCTGGTCGGGAAGCTTGTTTAGGCTGTATCTTTATCACTTAGACTTTTGAAACTTGCACACTGCATTCTTCTATATACGCCGATATGAAAGTAGATCAAAAAACACGGAATTTTGCAAATTTCTGCCTAAATTATGCACATTAGCCCTGTGCAGGCCCTATTTAACGGCTCTTTTTTCACTTAGATTTATTCAACTTCCATATTGCATTCTTCTGTATACGAAGATGTGTAACCTAGAAGAAAAAATGTTGATAAAAATTATGAACATTTACAGATGATCAATGTAGACATTAAAGTCATGGAATTATGCAGATTTCTGCATTGCTGGTCACATTAATCTAATTTAGTTACAATGTAGCAATCATTGTGTATAAATTGTCAGCCAAGGATGAAAGACTGACACAATCATTCCTTGAAATATGGTGGTCACTCTTTTTAAATTTTTTTTATTTTCTGAAATGGGTTTCTTTAAAATTGCAGAAGAAGCAGGGTTTTTTTAAGCAATATTATTGATATAATTCAATTTTGTTCCATTTACATGTACTTCATTATAACATTTGATGAAACGGCAGGCAAATATTTAATTTTAATTTTAGAGCCAACTTGCGACAGCAGCTATCTTGATGAACCAAACCACCGCCACATTAGCTTCTGCAAATAACCGTTTGCTGAGCAGTACCCAGAAGTTTGGTCAAGGACAATCAATCATGAATGATTGTTTGTTGGTTTTAGGGGATAATCCTGCAAGACAGCCCTTACCTCTTAACACCACTGTTGATATCTCAGGTGTGTTTTTTAACAATTAAATAATACTAGTAATACATTAGATGTAATGAGGTTTTATATGCAAGACTGTGATAGCATTTACATAAATGCTGTATCTATTTTGCAATTTTTCTTATTTGCAACTTAAATAAAATTGTTACATCTTTGATGACCCATCGTTTATGGCTTAGAACCACTTACCTAGTATTTTTTATAAAATCTTAAGACTTTTTTTTTTGTGTTCTTTACTGTCATGCATATTGTTTGCAGGTATTATAAGTTATCCCTCAGCCTATCAAAGTCTTTCAGCTTCTGTTAATCAAACCACACAAGATATCCAAACAGCCAGAGCTAATTCTGCCACTTCAGTTGCAACAAATCTGCAGACTCAATCCCAAACCCTTCAGAAGTAAGTACATTTTAAAATTAATAATTTTCTGAAATTGAAGGAATGCTTTACTAAAAAAAATGAGTTAATCGGTTTGTCATATGATTGTGTTTTGTCATTATAATGTAAGTGTGAGTTGAAAAGTACATAATCATACATAGACAAGGAAAACGATGCTACCATAATACCAGTGTTTAGTACTAACAAATATCAGTAAATTAACAGACTTGTAAACAGAAAGTTTGTCGGTCCTACGAACCTGCCTTTGAGTTGTGATGATATCTCATAGATTATTCAGTTAGACAAAACTAATGCCTCAATTTAATAGGCTTATCACACTGAATTGGTTGAAACTAAAGTCTATAAGACCCACCTCCCATTCATTTCACTTGTCAATGATAAAAAACAGACTTCATACACAAATTGTGAGCCTTGGCTTTTGGCATTTTTTTTGTTCTATTTTTCTATTTGATTTCAATGTTCAGGCTCACATTGTTTATTAGTAAGCAGTAACCTTGCTATTCATGATTTTTATTCTTGAAACTAGATCTATGCTGTGTTGCTAAAGTCAGAGTCTAGCTAACCTCCAGGTTTTGAATATCCACGCTACTGTCAGCCTATAAAATTGTTTAACTTGTTCCATGTTTAAAAAGGAAATACATATCAAATAGATTGTAACAAGTAAATGATTTCATTAACATCTATAGATTATAATTCAGCACGTTAATATTTGTGCTTGACTTCATTTGATAAATAAAAATAGTGTTTTAAGATACAATCCACAGGGATTTGCGTATTGTTGCAGATGGGACAAATTTTGGACTTACAAAAACATGTAAAACCGTGACTTTGTTTTATTTTCAACACTTTGTTGTGTCATATTCATGAGTATAGTTCTATTCCTGGAGAGGACAAAACCCTATTTGTAGGGAAATCATCTCTCTATGAATGACATCTTAGGATTTGTTTGTTTGTTTGATTGAGCTTAAACGTCGTACTCCAGGGTATTTCACTTATTATATGGCTACGGATTGTCACTGTTCTTTGTCTACTTATGGTGTAAAACCAAGAGGAAACCTCATAAAAAGACCCCGCGATTGTGGGAGCCACATCTTGTGACTCACTCAAATACCTGACAGACGGACTCCATCCTGTAAACAGTATATGGAAGTAGGATTAGTAAGGGCACTCACTAAACACTGCAACAAGTCCTCCTGTCAACCATCAGGTATATGAGCAAGTGACATGTTGTGGCTCTGGCAATCGCGGGTGTGGTTTTTACGAGATTTCCTCTCGGTTTTCAGGCTGTGTACAGTGTGTAGTGGACAATCCATCGTCATATAGGGGAAATACTCTTGTGTACGACGTTAAACACCAATCAAAACATACAAACAAACAAACACTAACCCCTGAGCCAAGACCAATGGCCTGACATCTTAGGAATTGTATCCTCTAATTGTGCTGTTGTGAGAAATTTGGTAGTTTTTCTTGGGGTGACTGAATAGAGGATATTAAACGGTGAAGTTTGAATGTCATAAATATTGTTGGAGTAAATGGTGTAAAGCAGGCTTTTAGCTAGGATTTGAAAATAGGGTGTCTTACCTGGGTCTACTATCCCAAGTCATTAAGGCCAGGGGCCGCCCAGGCCCTGTAAGCTAGACGTTTCTAGATAGCTGCAAACAGATTTCTGGCATTTCCTGAAGATTTTGTTAATTTTGTTCATAAAAAATAAAAATTGGCAAAATTTGAGAAAAAAAAACATTCATTTTTCTCTTGCAATTATGAAAATGTATGTTAGAAGAACACATTGATACATCAAATGAAAAAAGAAAATCTCAGCTTGATCCCCACCACCTCAGAACACCCTCTGTTAAGATTCATTTGCTTTTACATATCCAGTGGCAGCAGGCTCCAGAACTCTATAGGTGGCTGTATTAAATTTAAGTCAAATATACAATTCTAAACATTGCTTTTCAGGAGC
>JARFOD010044191.1:0-10149 GCA_031763545.1 Mopalia muscosa | reverse complement strand
CTTATACAAGTTATCTATTGAACAAAAAGTGAATAATTTGCCCTCATAAAGATCAAGTTTCATGCTTGATAATTGAGCCCAGATATAAAAGAAATACCATGGCAGTTTGTTGATAAATTTATTGATTTTCTAAGATAATAATAACATCGCTGTCTGCTTTATGACTTGGAAAAAGTGGGTGTTTATTCCAATCCATTACACCATGTATAAACGTTTTATTATATTACCTGGAGAAAATGTCGTCAATCATTGTCAAGCAGAGTTATTCTTTAAAGACCGAAAATAATGAGTTGACAAAGTTATAAAGAAGACAATGCAACCCTTACTCCTTTTTATTACTTCTATTTACTACAATATTTTTGACTATAAAAGCATAGCAGGCATTATTTTCTTAAGTGTTTACATCTGAAACCTTTTAACAGTTCAACCTTGAAGCAGGTAACTTGTCTTTGATCTACCTGTGTCAGGTGTTTAGGTTGCATTATGGCCTTATTCTGGTTAACATATCTTTAATGTGCTACCTAATCTGGCTATTTTTAAACCACAGCCTTATCAACTTAGGACATTTTTAATACAGAATTAAAAATCGTGTCGACCTGGTATTTTTTAGAAAAGATTTTTGACATTATTCTGTTAATCGTTTTTCTGAAACAATAAAGGTATTTGAAAGGGCCCGCGATGGAATCCTCAATTTGTCAGGACAGAAATTTAACCCCACAGACCCTCTGTAAGGGTTGAAATCTAGTATACACCAGCATCCTTTGTCTAACACACATTTAACAGCAATTCATTGTCTCTTTACTACATATTCATTCCAACCTGAACAATGCTTTAATTGATGTTTTCACTTTAATAAAAATGCCACTTGAAAGCCTGATGAAATATCAAGGCGGCAATGATGTAAGTATTATGTCATTGTTATAAGTAAGTAAAAAAACAATCTATTGTCACCTGTTAATTTCTCCTCCTATTTTACCTGTAATTAGTAGGTGTTATATATCTGACTAAGGTGACACCAGATGGGCGTGGCTAATGAGAATTTATTTTTTACTGTTTTGAACTTGTAGTTGAATGATAGACAGTTACTCTTTTAAATAGACATAAGTAATATATAAAGTCAACATTTTGTGGAAATTTTGTTGCATTTTGTTCCATGCTTGGGTGGATTTAAGTTAATCAGCAATGCTGTTGATGTTCAGAGTAGTGGTGAAGAGGTAGCATGTCATGTGCAGGTATTTGACCAGGGAAATAAGGGAATTCCTTTGGGGTGTATGGTTAAAATATTGAGATGTAGTTCTATGTAATATTGTGTCCCTGTCAGAAATAAAACCCCGCCTTAAATCAGACTTACCTGTGTAATTAGAAAGTGGACTGGGTGTTAAATGACATCTAAGTGTCAGCCATTGCATTCTACCTGTTACCAATTTCTTGACACCTTGTCAAAATTACCTAATACCTGTATTTCTTTATGTTGATTGGTATTTGGGAGAGAGATTACGCAATGGGTAGGTAGAAAATTGATCATTAGTGAGATGCACCTATCCAACTGTATCTGACACCTACATGTAACTCATGAATATACCCTAAAGCCTCAAAATTTGACAGCTAATTTTTAAACTAGCACTTGTCAAGTTCTGGGGACTATAAATAGTCTTTAGATTGTTATACATATAATTACCAGGAAACATTAGTAAACTATTTTATCCTCTGGTTAAGGACAGGATGTACCAAGCAAAGTCATTGGGTCCCTGGCTTTGTACTGGAAGAACATTTTCTTCTTTACCTTTGCGTTACAATGAAGTGTTAGTGGGCTGGTTTATGCTAACAGCACCCTAAGATAAGTGAAATACCCTTGAGTATGACATTAAACACAACCAAATTTTGACCAATTGTTAGAAAGCACCTTGCAAAAGCTCCTTCTGTGAGTTTTTGTGTTTTCTCAATTTTGATACATGTTTTTTATGTGGTGTATGAAATGTATAGCACGTGTCTTACTAGCTGAAGATTGATGATCCTGGCTCTAGTGTCCATGTGTTTTCAGTTAGGTTTCTAGAGGCTTGAAGCAATTCTTTGATTAATGTTTAATATGGGACTATTTGGGTCTGCAGCCTGCTCAATTAGACCCAAGCAAAAAACAGTAGAGAAAACGAGAGAGGAAAAAATTATGACAAATTATTTACTGGCTTCTCTGTTGGGTTTCTAACCAAAGCTGTACTCGATGCTAATTTGGGCGTCTAAAGAAGCCTTACTTGCTCACTTAAAGATTGGCGTAAATTAAGTACACGATGAAGGTCAACTGGCATAGCTACAGGTCCCCCTACATAATCCCTGTTTTGGAGCCTATCACATGACAGGCTGTATACTAGCAGTGGGGTCAACCAGTGCATAGCTCCGTTAAGCTGTAGGAAGACTGAATACCAGTGAGTGAATGAATTAAGGAAGTTATTCAAGTGGGGCCTTAGGCTATTAGTCTGACTAACAAGCTGCTTTATCTGTGTGCAAGACAGAAGAATAGAAAAAAATGAAAATATGGGAGAAATCATAAATAGATTTATTTTTGCCTAAACTTTGTTGTCCTTGTACTTTATAAATTAGGATTAACATCACATCGATTAACAATTATCCCTTTAATTGTGTTTTCTTCACATACAAAAACTTTGTTTTACAGGTTGAAAGATTGAGAGACATGATTTCATGCACATTCTATTCTCAATCCATTATTGACAATTAAATTTAGATATGTTATTTGAAAATAATCTTGATGTACCGAGGTTTTCATTCCAAGCCTCTCCTTTCTGTCTAAAAAAATCTTTACTATAATTTAACACATTTCTGTTCATTGATCAGGATTTTGTTTTTGAAAACAAAATTATTAATAAAGAAAAGTTTCTGGCCACTGGAATGTGGATATATAATTTCATTGGTATTATTTTCTTATTTTATTATATGCTTTTTCGTTAAACCACATATAACAGGACACATCTTGTTCTTGCAATAATACAGAACAAACCGCAAAGTTCTAAACATAATAACATACAGATACTTTGACTGTATAAAATAAATGGATAAATATTAAATAGCTACATTATGATTAAAGCGATGACTAAGGCATTCATGCTGGTAGATGAGTTCTTTATTACTGTTTGATTGGTGACTAATACTTACTTACATTTATGGCTATAAAATAAGAACACAGGAATATTTTACCTACTTTTATATAGGCTAAGGGTCGTTTGTTTGAATGCTGTCTTTACTTAACACTGGAGGAAAATTAACCTTCCAACAATATTGAAATGCTGAATTCAAACTTTCAATATAGTTGAAAGGTTAATTTGAAATCAGAAGTAATTGCTAAGCCTGTTGAAGAAAAGTACTTAGTTTGTATCCCTTTGCTATATTTCATTAAATGCTGATCAACAAAACTTGTCTAAGAATCACACATAAAGTAAAAAGAAACTAGCATATTGGAAAGGCAATAACTGATTTAAATTGTGTCTGAAGTTGGGAAAAATGATAAATATGCTGATATATTTTAGTTTAAGGGTGATATTTCAAAAAGCTCTTTCTCTAAGAGAACTCGTTTATTTTGCCTCCCTTTGAAAGCCAGGTTGATTACAGCTGACAGGCCTCCATGTTAACGAAGTATGTGTCTCTACTCTCAGAGCAAACATCAAAAGAAACATTTATAAATAAAATAAGTTATGTTTGTAGAAATATGTCAGCATGTCTTTTTCACAAAGAAAATAATACACACCTATATATCTCTACAGAATTCAGGGTGTTCACAAAATAGTACAATTTTATCTTACGGCATTCATCTTATAGAAGCCATATTTTCCCTGTTTAGACATTCTGGTTTTCATTTAAATTCCTTTGTTATGAATAGGCTTATAAAGTAGGAAGTCAGTTTATACATTGATTTTTATAAACTTTTAAAACTATGTAGGCCATACTGGTGATGAAAAGTTTTCCAAAACGATATTTGTGTGGAATTTTTTGTTAAAATTTTGTAAGAGTAGACTAGTTATGAGCATTTATTACTGAAACAATATATTAAACAAATACCGGTAGATTATATATTAAAACTAGAATTGAAGATTATTGTGTGTTAGTTTCTTTAATAACTTCCAATGTGCTGTCATACATGGGGATTTATCTTTAGCAATTTGTTTTTTAATTTCATGAGGTGAAATTTAGGCTATAAATATCAGATTTAATGACTTATTTCGTGTCTATTTCCTTGCATAAACAAATGGCTAAAAACCTGAACATTGTAATGGCCTCCATGATCAGATGGGCCCTGTGGAGATTAAAGCTTTGGGAATTTCTAGTTGAGTTAACACGGATATAAAACCTTTAGCGTCTCATGTGCTGGCATCAAAATCTGACTAATTTTCTCGAAACTGATGAATTCAATTAGGCTCGGGGGTCATGTCATTATTAGTACGCGATAACGAAAACCCGATAAGTCGTTATGAACTGCGATGAATAAGTTTTAATAGCATGCTCGTACAAGTGCTGGCTTTTCTAACCCTTGTTTTTTTACAGTCAATGTAGGGCTATTTTGTGTTTTTGTTTTTGAAGAGATATTGGAGCGTGTTATGTACAACTGTGACCACGCACTAATCTGATAAAGTAAAGCCCAGTTATCCCTCTACATTATTATTTCAAAGCTATAAATACAGACATTGATTACTAGACATCAAACAAACGGTTAATTTAGCATGGTGTACACAATCACGAGTTATATGCCCTGGAGGGTAACATTCAATCCATTTTACATAGTTTCTAAGTCATAAACCACAAAATCGAGCCAACTGAGGTCTTGTCATGGTATATATCCATAAACAATAGGTTTAATGTTGTGATTGAGCTTTACGATTAATTATATCAAATTTTTAACATGAATCTGACTCTGTGATGTGATGGGTAGATGTAAAAACAGGACTTGAACAGGTTTTTAAAAAATTGGAAATTGGGATCGTAAACCACTTTTGTCAGACATAGTCTATAATTACTCCCTATTGTTAAGGATTACTATGTAAATTCCTTTTAAGAATACAAATTATATCCCTTTGATGAGACACTTTACTCTCTTTTGATCTGGGTTATAATTTTTGTGTGCTTATACTTTGATAAACAAAAATATTTCGGTATGTACAAGTAGCTTTTATGCCCTATTGGCTGTCAAATCAAACCAGCCCGAGAATTTTTTATTTTTTTTACTTTCAATTGTCAAAAAATCTGTAGTTATAATTTTATATGTATAGCATTAAACAAAGACATCTTAGATTGAAACACAATGTTTGATAATGGTGTAGATAAAAAAATATGCCAATTAAAAAAATAAATTTAACTAAAACAAAATTGTGGTAGTGAAGCTTTTGAGTGCACATGATTTGGTCACCTCCTGTATGAGAGTGACTTAGGTTGAAGTAGACTCTGTGTCTATATATTTATTTAGTTACTGGCCCCTGGCCGATCACAGGCAGCAATTCATAGAATTGTATTGCAATAGCTATTGTTACATTTTGTGGCATTATAAATGGATCTGAGTGTGAAATTGCATCCAGGCTTGACAGAAATTTAAATGATATGAAAACATGCCTTTGAAATGTCTACATTATAGAGCATAACAGATGTGGGGGTGGGTGGACTGGGGTGTCCGGAGACCCTATTAGCTATTTGGACAAAGGTGTGTCAGTTTTGAGGAGGGGTGACAGTTGATATGCTAAGCCTGTTATGGATACAGAGAGGGGGTGAACCGTGACCGGAATGTTCCAGCTCTAAAAACATAAAGCTCTTTTCAAGCCCACAATCAATTCATCTTGATCGAATGAATAATGTTTATGATATATGGGGGTATGGGATTGGCTGAAATTAATAATGCTTGACCACTGTCCAGTCCCAAGGTCGTTTCATTATTTGGGGCCTTTGTGTTTCATGTTTGTCTCATATGTACCCTTAGGCAAACTAAAATGCCCATGCCCACTTTTCTTAGCAAATTTATATGAGTCAGTTATTCCGGATTTGATGTCTAGGCATGAATTGCCTTTAAAAATGCAAATTAGCTTGTTAATTCATTCTCGCATATATTGGTCTTCCTTGAGTTATTTCATAACCACCCCCATGTATGTGAAAACTCTTCAGCTCTTTTCATTGTATTTATCTAGTGAATTCAGTATAGAGTGTATTACACATTCAATGAGTACCTCTTTATATACACCACTGTGTACCTGTCGAGTTTTTAAGGTAAGAACAATTTGTGAGCATCTTTTTAATGATTTTTGCCACCCACAGACAGTGTTTACATTTATCAGTTTATTCAGTCCTTGCTTACTTTGCTGTTAAGACAGTCAACAATATTTCTATACTGTCTTAATAATTATGTAACTGGCATAGAACTGCACCCTGACTGACACCTTTTTACATTCTCCAGACATACTGGTGTCTGTTGACTCAAATCTCAGCTAGATAAACTTTAATACGAACATTAAGTTATTGGTGAATATTAATGAAAGGAAAACTGTTACTCTTCAAATATGTCTCCATTCACGAGTTACTTCACTTTATCAAATGTACCATATCCGCTTATGCAGTAATATTATGACGGGAGTAGCATTTTTATTTAAATAGTTAAAAGAAACATCTAGAAATGCTGGGCAAACAGACTGGCCCTTGCATTTCCTTTTTCGTCAACAGCTGCGACTAATTCTCTGTTCCGTATATGGCTTAAGACATACACCTATCACAAATGTCAAATTTGACTAAACCATCTGTGGTAAAAAAAAGAAAAGAAAGTAAATTTGACTTTTAGGCGTCACTGGTTGTAAAGGCAAAGCATCTATTTCATAGATTATTGAGTTACGTCATTGATGACATTTAGTTAAGTTTCACGTCTTGCATTCTAGATAATACTGTCTACAAAAAGTCTTAAGATGGGACTGTCAACTAAGAGTATAACTAACTGTACAGATATAGGCCTACTCTCCTTGGTATCCATTTAGTTCTTATTGGTCAGACCATCTTGACTTTTGTGCAAAGTATTTAAAATAATAATGATAATAATATTCTTGTTTACTATTTGATAAAAGTTAATAGTTTAATTATAATTTATTTCAAATTTATATTGACAAGCAGCAAGACTCAAATTATATATGAAATATATTGAATCATATAGTTCTGAATTGGCATTATGCTTCATTACAAACTAGTTAAAATACCTTTTTTCTCTTTCAGAATTATAGTTGATATTTTGAGATTTTTGTTTGAAACTGTAATGAAGTTATAAAGGGAAAATTTCCATTAGCTAGAACTGAGTTGTTAACGAAATAATGGAAACGAAATGATGGCTACATTTCTAAAACGGAAACACCTTTCAAAAGTGAAAAAAGGAAATAATCTTTAGATGTGAGGATGCATCAAAATTCATTTCTATTTAAAAGCCCATCATCTTTGTCATGATTTTCTATCCACAATACAATCCTTCTTCGTTGTTGCGTGAGCGACACACATTTGTGTTGATTTCAAAGTGCGTGATAATTTGCCAACATGACAGATGAAATGCTACAACTGTCATAGCAAATTGTAGGTTTCCATTATAACAGGAGATGCCTAATAAAGAAAGCCATAGAGAACTTAAAGGAATATTGTCAGATATTATATCAAAATGGACTCGGTGCAGAACACTAAATACTAAGGAAATGCGCTCCAATTTTTTCCAGCTATTTACTTGAAGGCGACGTTTACTGCTAAAGACTAAATCCATCGACTTTGAGCTAAATTAACTCAGCCATCCTCGATTGATCTTAAGTGGAAAATATTATTGGAATACTTAGCTATGTGGAGTGATGAATGGATCTGTGGTCTTTATGTTGGATACTTAATTACATCCTCTTCCTCATTGATCCAGTGTAGCAATAACTCCATGTTAAAACTAAAAGTGTAAAAATCAAATCTATCGCTGTCTTGATATTGCGCTGTAGTGAGGCCATTAGGCACCTTTACCATGTCAATACTATGGATTTGATTTTGAGTTATATTCCATCCCAGGTGTTTGTTAAATGTTGTGAAACTTAAATTAAATTTTGTTTTGTAGCCCTATGCTTAGTGTATAAATAAACATGGTATAGTTTAAATGAATTTATGAAGTAAAACAATTATGATTACAATTTATTAGAAGCATAGGGGGTCTAATTTAAACACCCAGGTATTAAACAGACTGTGGTATATTATTGGTTTCAAAATATGATAGTTTAGGCCAATATAGACTGATGAATGTAGGGATATAAAAAAGTTTTTAGTCGATTTCGAGTTCTGGGATAGAATTATCGGTAACCCTAATCTTAAGTTAATCCTAACTCCTAAGATTACTGGTAACCTTAATCTGGGTTGTAAACCTTACACTCTCAGTGGTCTTATATCTGATATACCGGCTGGTTAACATTTCCATACACCCTAAAAAAGTCATGAAGCCCTGTCCCTCTGTCTTCTATCCACAGAGACCTTCATCAGTTTTCTTACTCAAGACAAACTCCTGGTCATAAAGTTATGCTTTGTGGACAGAGAAAATCAAGCAAGGAAATGGCGAAATAACTCAACAAATACATTGTTAGAAATAAGATAAGTTGGACTGGATGCTTGATAAAAGTCAAAGCTGTTTCTAACGTAAAGCATCTGGGGTGGCAGAAACCTTATGACCCACTAAAAGTTGGCGAGTTTTATGAAATTATGTCTGCAGTAGGGTTTCTTTGACATGACAGTTGATCTTTTTTCCCCTGGCAACATAGATTGACCTTTTCCTGCCTCTCAATCCTGAAGAGTTACAATATGTGAGCAGAAGTCTTCCACTTTGTCTTGCCCTTGTTTTTTTGCCCACAGGGTAAAATTGTAGTGGGTGTCACCACAGTGCCTCTGACATTGTTATCCTTTCTTAGCAAATGTGAAACTTAACATTTGAAACATGGGGATGTAAAACATGTTTACAGGGCCTATAAACTATGCCTAGATGCAGAAACAGATATTTTTTCCCTCTACATTTTTTAAAAATGGTAACCTGTGTCATGCAGAACTAACCAAATTTACACAAATAGGGGCGAAACTCCTATCACAGAATTTAATCTAATGGTGCAAGAGAAAATCTGTATATCCCTTTTCGTTAATCACTGACCAATTTAGATACAGCACTAACGAATCGTGCAGTTCACAGGTTTAATACATGGCAGCTACTTTCAAATGGAATCTTAGCATGTCATAGTTAATTAAAAAGATTAGGTTTGGAGGACTCAAGAAAAAAGGTCACATTTTACCCACGCTTATCTAAAACGCCCCAGCTTCTGAAATCAACATAATTTGATACAGCAATAAAATCTGAATGCTTTTTTGAGACTTGAGAATGAAATTATAAGAAAGTTACTTTAATTTTAAAAATGATTTAAAAAGAAGTGAACTGCTGCTTTAATATAGGTATTGAATCTAAAATTTAATATGTGACAAAAAAAGCAAATAACAAATTTGTTTCTTTTATCTTTGAATTTTGATATTTCTGTTTATATATGTATCATTTTTACTGAAACAACCAATCTTTTAAAAAAAAAAAAACTCATCAAACTTTCTGTTTTTTAAATTTTTTTATATTAAATTAAACGTGAACTTTTCGAATTAAACTTTAAACATGGTAGATTGTTTTAAATTTATGGAGCTTGTTTTGAATTTATAACATGGTAGCTTGCACTTGACAAGCCATGCTCCTAATTTGGAAATGGTCCGTGGCAGTAGGAAAACAAGGAATTGGGTCTGGAGTTTGTTTCCGCTGGTAGATTTTCTGGGGTCAGAGAGAAAATGATGTAAATTTGTTTGACCCCGCGTAGCTCTTTAGGAAGAGTGGCATCGTTTAGTAGGGGTTGTAAACGACTAGGGCACACACCGGGGCAGAAACTATCATCAGAGCTTGGGGGTAGAGATCTCCTTCAATGGGGAGAGATTAGTAACTTCATATGGGCTGAGTTAAACTAGTACCCTGATACAAAACAGACAGAGCTACTTGTGTTTAGTCTATCTTTCTCAGCAGGCCATTCTTTCTCTCAGTTTGCTTCCTTAGACTGGTCCTACTTGGTGAATTTCGGGGGGGGGGGGGGGGGGGGGGGGGGG
>JARFOD010044180.1:0-10150 GCA_031763545.1 Mopalia muscosa | reverse complement strand
TGGAGATTTTCAAGACGATTAGATAGTACCTATATATGTAAGTAAAACAAACGAGGGTTCCTTCTGTGTGACTCATCTTTACTGCTGGAAGGATTGCTCAATAACATATCTACATTTCTCAAGCCAGAGTATGAGATCTGGCCACAGTCCGTGCAAGTTGTTAATATTGAAAACTTGGGATTTTCGTATTGAGAAATATTAATCCCAGTAAGGCTATCGACCGAGAAATATAACAGCTGCCACTCTTGTTTCACAGCAAATCAATACAATCGTCTAAGGCCTTAGAGATCTAGAAACATATGTCTGCTCTTCTAGTGCTAATTTGATATGAAAACCCCTCTCGTTTGTCGTGCCAACCAGCGATACCGAAAAAACGTGGGCAACCTTTTATACGATGCTTGCACGCACTGCCAATATCAAATTTAACGGATTTGCTTTCGTAGTTCATTGATTTCAATGTCAAACTTTTACGGTTTCCGTGCAATTTCATCGCTTTATACTCATTATTATCATTCAGTATAAACCCCCTCCCCTCTTTGTTCATATAGATCGAGCACCGGTGAAGCCAAACACAATTTTCTATCGCAACAGTACAAATAGATATAAAATATATGATTAACACTATTCCTAGATAGCTATCGGACGCTGAAGTGGTTTCTGTCTTATGTATAAGCTTAACATCGATTTTTAAAAAACATTTGTATTATCGATGCTTGGTAATAGAGCTTTGCATTGTAGGGCACATATGACACGCAGTATAAGTGGAAGTTTGCATCAGGTGAAAACAACGCACGTGTAGCAGAGCTATATGTGTTTGATATAAACCATTTTAAAATATAACGACGAAACAAATTATTTATGTTCTTTCTTGTTTCATTTACCATATTATGTAACTGATTTTCAAGGCAAATTACTTTGTCTTTTATTTCGGATTAACGAAATCATTATAATAATTATTATTATTGATGAAAGGTGTTCATACCTCTTCACAAATATATGTGTTAATGAACAATGGTCTTGGTTAGTTTGTATAATGTCTGGGAACGCCACGTGTTTCTTGCCAGTTATAGCACACTTTTAGTTTATTGTGGTACATGTTTTGTGCGCATGCGGGGAAATCAAGCAAAGTACTCCTTGGATTTGTATTCAAAAACATCTAAACTGAAAACACTGTTCCTTGATGTAGCTTGAATTACGGCATCATATCAACACAAGAATTTTGATTATTCGCAACAAGTCATACATAAAAAAGAAACAGTGTTTTGTTTCAATCGTGTGGGCTCGTTTGATGTGTTTTTTTTAAATAAAAATCCGCGGAGTACTTTGGTTGATTTCCACGCATGCGCACAAAACATCCGGCGGTTTACATTACATGCTTCCATTTACCTCCGAGATTACTGTACCGGTACGGAAAGTGTCGAAGGATGTTCCGCCAAGCCTCTCTACATCAGAGATTATTTACGGTACGGAAATGAAGGAGGGATGTTCAGACATGCTATCAACTGAGTTGTGGTCTATACATAAGCTGGCGCAAGCAACACCACTATTAATTTGCCATAAGCCGTGATGTTAAGGTTTGGCCCTACAGCTCCTTCGCAAACTTTCGTTGAGCGAAAACGCCTAGCACATACCTTAATCGATCCTTATGGAGTTCCCCATTAAAATCTTGACAAGACATGACCGATGAAATGGTTATGCTACGAGCCCTGGAGTGCGATAGGGGTGGCCCAAACTACCTTCTGAATGTAAACAACAGCCCAATCACCACTCTATCAAATTGTGATAAATACACCAAATGTGACTTATTAGGCTATAACATAAACCTCCACTCAATTACTTCACGTCACTTCCAAAAACTCCAACAAAAAAAGAGAAATTTTCAGGATCAGAACAATTAAAACAGACAACACAGCATTTTTATTCAGAACTTTATTCGGGGTTGACAAAACGCAAATTCATACTAGTGGTCTTACGCCAGCTACGCCAGTTACAAGGGAGATAATTTGTGATGAATCAAATGTGGCTTCTTATACAATAGTTTTAGATACTTGTTTCAATATATTTTGGGACGAAGGGAAAATGTGAACTGTCAAACCAGCATGTACATCTGACATTTAAACAGCGTTTTATATACGTCCTTCAGTCTATAACTACCCCCGGCTCAGATAGAAGTTCGCTATCATATGGATATATATGTTAGATGAGCATCGGGTGATTACCATATTAATGGTTAGGATTATTGTTGGTTAACTGATCTGTCACAATTTGTAGACGATGGAAACTGAAAATGCCATTATAAGTAGATCAACCGAGCAAAAATCGCTATAAATGTGACATACGGTATTTACAGTACATGTCCGATAGAAATGATATGTCACAATCTTTACACAATTTGTACTGACACCAACATGCATAAGCTATCAACCAATCAGCTTGATTGCTATACGGTAGGATTACAATCTTTACAGCATACGCGAGGCGCATCAATCTCCCAGCGTGATCAGTCATAATTAATTCCCAAGCAATTTACAATGACGATCAGAACAGAAAGCAATCCAACACACCAACAATATTGCTTAATTGCATATGATATACATGTAAGACAGTTTACGACATACGACGTACATTATTTAAGTAATTCAATATATATGTAAAGCCGATAGTCATGGGCTTTAACCCATTGCGATTTAAGCTAGATTGAACCCAATTCCTATATAATAAACATCCCCGTTAGTGGGCACGACTCCCATACAAAACACAAACATGTTCAAACGAAGCATGGACAGGTATAATGAGACGATGATGCAAAAAATATGTTGTCTAAAAAAACTGACACCTTCCAGGGCCTGATTCAGGTCAAACGTTTCAGCTTCCATCGTTTATCGGTTAAAATACGGTCAGGGTAGAAGGCCCCTCCTAGACCTCGTTATAGTCTGATGAAAGTGATGAAGATTAGGGATGCCATCATGGAGAGAATATACAATTGTTTGAACATTTTCTTACAGCTAAATATACATAGTTTTTGTTTAATGAAAATCTGTAATGGGGGTCATATATATTTTACTTAATAAAAGCAAATTTTAAGGGGGTATCCAAAATGCCATTAAACGGGTGGGAAATGGGCGGGCATCAAGCCCTGCCTATATGATAGTATATTCAACACTAATGCTTCTATACAATCTACGGAATAGGCCCTTGAGCAATCCAACAATAATGAGAGCAAAATACATGTACTATATACGCCAATACAATAAGCTTTATTGGTAAATCGAAATGACCTTGTATACTATAATTCTTGTCAAGGATAAATCCCCTTCTGAGACGTTCTTCAATAATTAATACCAGTGCGCGTGGTTGTCAAGCTGATAGCTATTTGTTTACACTGTTACAGCAGGCCGGGGGTCATAAAGGTGTTAATAATGCACGAGCAGATCCGGCAACCAATTATAACATATTTGCTGGTATTTCGTGGATATAAACACACGTGCAGCGTGTTATATGACATCAGCATTCGTAGTTAACCTACTACACACATTCATTATAATATTGTGGCTGGCAGATTGGAAAAAGATAACAAGCTAATGATAGCCGCCGGGACATGATGCTGTGGTTCCTATAGAATGCTTACATATTGTATGATAACAACGTATCCACAGCGTTACGATGTGTTTTAATGAATAATGACCATGATACAATAATGTATGAAACTTCGTAAGACAAAGTCATATCGTAAATGACGCCCAATGTTATACTGCCGTACGATGATATCATTTACGATAAAAACCATAACTTTAAATCTTTTATAGTTTTATTCTGAATTATACATTAAGTAACATTATTATAATATTAGTTGTGGCCTTTTGTATTAATGAACATTTTAGTAAACTTAAAGTAGACCGAATGTTAACAAGGTGATACAAACAACTATAGTCTACTATATAACTTTTTTTAAAACAATCATATTCTCGTCGATATTTAAATCCTATCTATGGAATTTCTAATCTCTAAGCCTAAATATGCCCAGGTGTGTGACTATAATCAGCCTTCTTTTCCTTTCACAATACATCGTCTAAAATCGCGTGTTTTATTTTTACATATATATAAATATAAACATATTAGGTTGGACTTGTTCATTGCTATTTCCCTCATATGACCGCTCGCCTGTATATCATGGTGGAGAAAACCACCCCAAGGCCACTTTCAACAAAACAAAACCAAGAGAGGAAAATCACAAGGCGCAAAAACAGGAGACGCAAGGACAGACTGACTTATCGTTGCCTATAATCCCGAGAGCGACAGAAAGCCCCATCCCGTGGCCCGCTTGCCCGATTGGGTATATTTAGTGAGTGTATGAGTGGAGTATACATTCTTGTCTATCGTTTCCAACCCTCAGTGGTTTGCACAAAGTTTTTATCCACTACTCTTTGTCTAAAAGGCGAAGCTGTATTGTTTCGTATCTTTTCCGGTCACTTTCCAGTAAATTTGTATCACACAGCATAAATAAACACACTGACGGTAATTGTGACTGGTGCTTAGTCCCTAACACAATTGAACATTTCCTGTAAAGTGTTCCCGTTATAATGTGTTTCGTGATGTTCTTGTCAATCGCCTATTGTGTGTTGGGAGATCGAAGCCTAATATAGACAACATCTTAAACCCGAATAAAAGTTGCGACAAAGTGTTTAAACGCGTATAATCACTTAAAACTCTAGGTCAATACCTATTTAACATTAACTGAACTAGTGACATAAATAATGCAAAGTAATGGCGCGCATAGTTCTAATGACTTAGAACTGCATGCGCCATCAAGACCTAATGACTTAGAACTGCATGCGCCATCAAGACTAATTTCCATTCCATTCCGAATATACATTCTAATGACATTTCTGTGGCATCAACTTTTGACTTTTTGAATATTTATTGATACAATACAAATGTTGTGGATTGTCGAGCCGCCGTTGTTGTTGTGTCGTTTATACGCTTATCGCATGAAGCCTACAATAGCACTTTTCGTGTTATAAGCCTTTTTATGGTCAGGATCGTTCTGCTGCATATCTGAACTAACTCGTACCTAATTTTTGATTCGTGTTTGAATTAGAAACTCCCGAAATATTATAGCACAGCATACATAAAATGATTAATTATTCTGAATCGTAAACAAAAAAGTATAAAGAGAATACCGTCTTAATGATTGATTATTGAAAGTTCGGGAGATGTAATCGTGCGTACAGAAACCCAATGTTACCAAACCAAAGTTGAAACAGATTAATTACCTCGATCGTATTTGAGTCTATACAAGACAGTGGAAGTATGGGATTGTTTGTTTGGGAGGCTTCCGATTTCACTTGGTCGTTGGCGTTAGTAGGTTCTATTTAAGGACTGCTCAGCAGCAAACATCCTTCTGTATCCGGCTCTACCACGTATTTTCTTACCTCTATTGATCCATTGGTACTTTTACCTGGGTATTAATCAATGGCTTTTACTTATATTGATTTGTTATTTAACCTGTCACCAAAAACGACTCTAGCTGTTATGTTGACAAGACTAAAGACGAAAAGATCAATAACGATCCAGGGTTTGATTTCCCTGTAACCTTTTTTATAAATCTATCCGACCCTTTATTTGGCTTAAAATTTATATTTGCCAGATTGGGAGTATAGGCCTGCTTTTCCGATGCCGTAAATCCTCCTTATTATGCCGTTTTACCGCTCAGTGCTAGTGTTGTTGGAGTCGTAAGAAATGATTGTGATGTTTGGAATACGTGTCAATTCATATTAATGACAGAGTTTGAATGGCTCTATTCCAAAATACCAACGGGCTATGAGTACCATTGGAGATTGGTCAAAGCCTTCAGCCAGCCAGCATGGAATACCGTGTTTGTTAATATTGCATGGAGTGCAATAAATCTTTAGCTCAGGTAGTCACAAAAAAGGCCATATTTCCTCTTATACAGGTGTACATGTTCTGAACCATTAACAGATCAAACAAAGACCAAGCCTGTTAAAATCTGATAGCAGACTCAGAGCTGACGGAAACTGGCATTTTGGTAATAAAAGACATTGCATTCACTTTCACTAATTTAAACTGAGATTATCACAGTTATCTAAACTGAATAAACTGTTTGACAATCGCAAGGGTAATTGTTTGTTTATTTTGAAATAACACCTTTATCACATAAGAATTAATTTAAATACACAATCATCATACCAGAAATAATCTATATATCGGTACTCAGTCATAACCTTTCTTTCTTATTCAACACACTATTATTAAATAAGTTTATAGACTCGACCATACTCGTCAGAGGGAGTTCATCTTTATACAGTCATACGGAATTAATACACAAGTAGTGTAACCCCGAAAAAAGTCAAACTCATTTTCTATCTCACTATTTCAGCACTTTATTTTGCCATCATCAGGAGAAAAACCTATCATCAATTCACTCCTGATGTGATGCTGAAATATTGAGATAGAAAATGAGTTTGAATTTTTTCGGGGTTACACTACTTGTGTATTATACGAAACTGATCAGTGGAGCTCAAGGATACAGAATTAACTTTGGCAAATTTTTTACAGATACTTTACGTTCATCATCATTCTTAAAAATATTTGGGGGTAGTATTTCTTAAGAAGGTCAAACTTATTTCAGCAAATATAGAGAGGTTATGTTTAACAAACTAAATGGTAATCAAATGCATGTAGTATTAAAACTTGATTACACCTTGTATATATACAAAGCGTAATGAATGAATACTAATTTCTAACTGTATAGTCCTTTACTTATCCCAACCGTATTATTCACATCGCTTGCCAAACATTAATTACCCAATTAATGACATCTCCATGGTGACACCAAACAATCCTGTTGAAACAGATTTATGTTACAAGGGTGACCTTAACAACTGTTATTTTATATTAGGCCTTCTTTTGTCGCTATTTTCCAAACCGATTCGAATCACACCCAGTGCTTTATGGGTAGTACACATGTCTGGCCTATAAATCATCCCACATTTATTCAGAACCTATATGGGATTGCTCAATCTAGTTGAGTTTTATGACAGAATTAGTCAACTCCTACAGCCATTTGGTTTCATTACGTTTCTGTTTCACACCACAGGGTCAAAAGGACATATAGTATTAATATATGCGATTGACTTGTAGGTTCAGATATACACACTAGAAAACCTTTTGCTTGATGGAAGTATTGATTTATGATTCTCTTCAACAATTGTGGTACCGGGTATCCTAAGCATAGCCTTTGTTATTGAAATAGAGACGCTATATAATTATATTTGTGTCGTTGATTCCCTGACATGTTCAGCAGCATTTTTGTTGGCAGGGGTGTTACAAACGTTCTCAGGGAAATTTAGTTTGCTTCTATTAGGATCATGTAATTTTTATTGCAATGTTTCCTAACTAGCAAAAGGACAGTTTCTCGTAAATGCGTATTCTGTGAGCAGGCCTGCTGTTTGTGCCAGTGACCATGATCTCATTGACGACACCGACTACAGCCATACCTGTAAACCGTATAACGAATAAAAGTAACTTTGTGAAGACGATTGAGGTGCTTTTATTTCACCAATAATGCTGCTCCCAGAGATTTGGGAAAACGAGTTTTTTTATTTCATCAATAATACAGCTCCCAGTGACCTTGGTAAGACAGGTGCTTCATCTACCAATAATACAGCTCCCATGTAGTGACCTTGGGAAGACGAGATACAGCTCCCACCCAGTGACCTTGGGAAGACGAGGTGCTTTATTCCACCAATAATATAGCTACATTCAGTGACCTTGGGAAGACGAGATACAACTCCCAGTGGCATTGGTAAGACAGGTGCTTTATCCAGCCATAATACAGCTCCAAGTAACCTTGGGACGATGAGGAGCTTTATTCCACCAATAATACAGCCCCAAGCAACCTTGGGAAGACGAGGTGCCTTATTCCACCAATAATACAGCTCTAAGTGACCTTGGGAAGACAGATGCTTTATTCCACCAATAATACAGACACAGCCTTTAAATTAGTCAAATAACTTCCAGCTTGACCAAGCAAATATTAAACTCATTAGCCCCATAGATTGGTTGTCCAATTATATCCTGTGTTGACCTCTAAACTAGCTGACCATAATCAACTCATCTTGTAAGTATGATGTTGATTTCTGACACGCAGGCTGCTCTCAAGAACGCTGAAGATAAGACTTTCATGCAAAACAATTAACTCACGCATACTGGTTGTCATTACATAATACCAAAAGTTAGTACTCTTTAGTTTCTTTAAAAGGTTTTGTGTTTAAATTCGCACAAACTCCAAATCCATTTAATCATTTCAGTTTATAGCCAACTGAATTTTACTAAATTTTAAAAAGGCGTTAGTACCATGTTTCTATGTGTTGAAGTAGAAGGCCAAATTTTCAAGAGCTTCATTTCGGCACCTTTCATTATTTTCTTGTAACCATTAACATTTTTATTGATGCATAGTGGAAATCCCATCTTATCTGTTAACATGTATTATACTGTGTTAAAGCTATTCAAGCTCACATCTGCCACATTGTCTTTTATATTGGTTCTATCTACAATATGAATGTAATTGCCGTTAACATGGTGTGCTAACAGGCTGCCACAAATTTTATTGCATTTCTATGGCAATGTCTCTAGTATATTCGACCTAATGTTTATAATCAGCATGGAATGGGAAATTAAACGGTAGTACTGTGACAGCCGATTTATAAAACCCGCTAATAACCTAATAGTTTATGGATGAGCTGGCAAGACAAAAAGGGTAAGTGATTTCTAGTGTTTAGTTGAATCAACAAGCAGGAACTGAAAGAATTTGTGATGGGTAATTTCATGCAGGAAACGGTATAATAATGCTATGAGTAAAAACACAGCTTTTTAATGCAAGGATATGGCAAAAACCAAGTAATATTTATCATTTAATTATAGAAACTAACAAAATGCATATATTTAACTTCATGAAATTGGCTGTATACGCTTAACAAAATGACTATCTCAAAGTGTCAATGCATAAAGACGAATCCTCTTGTAAAACATATAAATATCAAAGCAACGAATAAATAGCTTTCTGAACCTATTTTGTTCAAACAATGCATTTGATTGTTAGATACTAGGAATTAACTACGAAATCGGATGAATGTGGTAAAACTTAATAGCTTATATTGATGACAATAAATGGCTACTTTGAAAAGTTGAAAATAGCTATATATTAATAAGACACATATATATTAAGACACAAAGTCAAACTTTGAGGCGTACAACTGGAATACAATCTAAACAATGATAGTCCGGGTTACATTATCTGCACAAAGGAAAATCCAAGAATTTGGTAAGTATTAAGTGTATGATTCGAACATGGTTATCTATGTCGTGTGCTTTCGCAGTTGCCCATTTAAAATTAGTCTTTGATAAAAATTGGCGCTTTATGGTTTAACGCAAAAGCAGAAGAAAACTAATGAATGGAAAAGACAATTAAATGCTTTTTAGATGTCCATTAATAGGCGAGGATCGGTGCCTGTGGACAAAATTACCGTTCAATGATAATCTATGTAAGTGATTAAGGAAATGTCTACAGACAGACCGACCTGATCAAGAGTGTTATACTTTGATGTTTATGGGTTCTACTCCCATTATGTTAATGGCTCTCATTCGACCTATAACACCGCAATTGTGTTTTTTCCCCGTCAAGTCAATGGATATCCGTCCCAGTTGCAACTTGCGGAGCATTATTAACAGAGCTGGTGTACAGATTTCATAAACGTTTCTCATGTCTTATTTCTAAATGTGGCTTTATACTGCATGGTTAGCTATCCGGAATAAAATTTAAAAACATTATATGAACTTTATAACATTCTTAATTGCACACACCTCAATGTGCGTGGTCACGGTGTTACTCGTTAAATTTTAATTAGTCTGTCCTAATATCCTAAATGTATGTCCCAACCTTCATCAATGATCAGTGAGTTTTCCTGACCCTGTATCTTTTAAAGCACCTGATCTGTCTGTATTGATGATTGTACGTGTTTGGGGCTTTCATTTTGTTGGGCATAGCATCGGAATATCGTGATATGTGTATAAGAGTATCTCTTCTTTTTTTTTTTTTTCTTTTTTGAAATTAACCGAAACAATAAAAAAC
>JARFOD010044169.1:0-10150 GCA_031763545.1 Mopalia muscosa | reverse complement strand
CAAAACTGATAAGATCAGCACCAACTTCAATGGTTCCCGCCATGTTGAAATTATTTCACCGCTCAACAGGAAGTCACATGATGAATCCCACAGCTTCATTGTGATTGGTTGCGAGTTGCGGTGTACGCAAGCACAATAACTTTGAAACGTCACACTGCCGCGGTGCGCATATCCACTTCGTTTTAAAAATCTAGATGATCATCTGACTGCCGACATAGTTACATAAATACAGTATACTGAGAAAAAAAATATAATAATAGGCGCCCCTTGGCTTGAAGAGTAGCAATGCTGTCTTTACTCAGCACTGGAGGAAAATTAACTTTCTAACATTATGGAAATGCTTCGCACTTGGTTGTGCCACTGTCAATTATTGTTGGAATACACCGTCGTCATATGAATGAAATACCCTAAAGAACTACCTATAATTCACTCAACCAGTTTTCTGTGTTTCACAAACAATTGACAATACACCTATAAACAGTATCAAAACACCTCACATTTTAAGGCTATTCTGGTGTCAATTTTTGTTGGAATACACTGCCGTTATATACGTGTAATAGCCTTGTTAGCACGGCGTAAAACACCAATCCATTAGAATACTTCATACAGTATACGGTGCGGTAAGAAATGTTACATTTTATTTTATTAAAAATCCGGTATGCAAATAATAGATATACAAGTTGACATGAGCAAAAATTTTCAGTAATTATATAGTACGTCTTCAACAGCGCAATACACAACTAACTGTAAGGCCGTTAATTGTCCGAGGAGATTCACGTGTCATGCGATAATCCTGTTAATATTAATCAGCCTGGTTTGAATGGTGTAAAAAATAGCTCCAGGGGGTAGACTGTCTATAATTGTACAGTTAAAAAACATTTTGCATGTCCAAAAGCATTAATAGAATCTTATTTTCATCTGACGAAACATGCTTTCAACAATTGAAATGTTATTTTTGTTTTTTGATATTTAATTTAGCGATAAAAATAGATGTAAAATTCTGAAGAATCTAGTGCACTTGATTGGTTAGAAGCTTGATGACGTATGCGTATGGGGAAGAAATCATTGTTCAAACCCCATACGGCTACGTCACATCTGTTAGCGGGAAAATCTTAATTTCGTGATATCTATTAATAGAAACATAATTGTTTGTTATAATTTAACACAATTAGCTAAATTCATTACTACAAATTACCCTAACAGACAAATAAAACTTTAAAAGCAATTAAAGGCGCAAGACCCCTGCTTATAATAATTTAAATATCTCTGCATTTGGCTATACCGAATCCGAAGAGGCGATTAATTGTAACTAGACCACACTTGAAGCTATACCACTGTATATATGAGTAAAATCTCCCATGAACAGAGGATTTGTTTGTTTGTTTGTTTGTTTGATTGGTGTTCAACGTCGTGCTCAAGGGTATTTCACTTATATGATGACGGAAACAAATACAGAACATCACAAACAAATCTGATTCTCGTTACCCTTTAGCTCTGCGAACACCAGGGCAACAGAAAGCAACATCTTTTTTCGCCTCTTATGATTGACCCGGAAGCCGAGGGAGTATTCTGCTGGGCCATGGCCCACCCACTCCATCACGGGCACAAAAAGAGGAAACTATTTAAATGGCAACTTAAAATTATTTACTTTAAGATTTTAGCAATTTTCCCATGTTAATTAAACAGGTAAATTTCTCAATTCTAAATAGCCAATTTTCCTAAAAGGAAAATTTGCCTATAAAATATATTGGATCATGCGATAAAGAAACAATAAGCACATTTGGGGAAATCATTCTACTGTGGAAATATGTGTTAACCTACAAAAAATGCAAAACTTGAGTTACAAAAAATATTTTTAATCATTATAATTATTAAACAAATTGTTACTTTTATGTGTGTATGTAACGTCTACATAGTGTGGAAGTCACAGATTACGAATTGTGTCGATGTGCATAAAATGTATCTATTCCCTTTGGTGCATTTGCTTTGCGCATAGGCCTTTATAAAGGATGTTGCCCTTCTACTAACAAGGAGAATATATATCTAGCATCTGTCTCTCTTGTCGGAAGGGATCATCGTTCATCAAAGCATGGGCTGCCAGTCAGATCTATCCAGCTTTCGGTATTACAGCGGGATAATCTATCAAAAGTCACCTGCCCGAACAGTGAGCTGTTATTTATGTACCTCCATGGTTTAACTATTTGCTGCTGTATTAAATTATGCTATAATGTTTGGTTACCCATACCTCATCGTGTCAAACGGACATATAGAGTGGTTTGCTGTGAATTTGCTGTTTTTCGGTTCTTCCGAATTATTGATATATATTTCTAAAAGCAATCACACTGGCACAGGGATGTAGATTAATTAAAATTGCAGAACCATCTTATGTTCTAGATAACACCCAGGGACAATTTTCCCAATAAAACTTTATCTTGAGTTGTGTTATGGGTAACCTACAGACATCTCGAGAGAAAGTAATTAACATTAATATGGTGTATAAAATATTGCTAAAAATGTAGCTTACAAGACATTTGGCATGGTTTATGAATAAATCAGCCTACAAATAAGTATTTTAGAGATACAGGGATTAATCAATGAATATGTCTTTTAAAGTAAAAAATAAAGAAATTTTCCAGAACTGCCTTTCTATAGCAATGTTAATGCCTTAATCTAGAACCGTTGCTTCCAATCATGTCTGGGTTTTTTTGGGGTGGTTTTGGTTTTTTTTTGTTTTTTTTTTTGCATTTTACGACTCTTGTTGAATTTTTTTTTTAAAAGCAAATAAAATCACAAATTCTAGCTGATGATCATGGGTTACATGTACCGCTTATCTAGCAACTAAACAGGAAGACAAATTCAATTGTTTTTAACATCCATATATTTATTATTTATTTAGAAATGATTTAAATTTAATATTCACAATCAAAAAACAAGGAAATATATATTAACATAAATACTTGTACATAGTCGTACATAATATGTCCATGAGCAATTTCTAGTGACCCATTATACATACTGTATTTATAACTGACATATAGGACATACATGTATTGGGTTTCTGATCATGGGTGATTTTTTTTTTATAAACGACCGCACATGATTGAACAAAAATCTCTAGTGCAATTCCTAAAACAATTTATAGACCTATAAATAATAATATAATAACCATTATAAATTAACTAATTAATCTCATTGCTTGGCTGAAAATAGAATCAAGTGTCTGACACTAAGCCTCCCAAGGTGTTTGATTTACAGGCCATTGTACATACAGAGTTTGAGTAGGCCTATACTATTGTCCTGAACAGTAAACCTGAGTCCTACAGGCAACATGCCTAAACAGACCTCTTATAACACTGCTTTCGTTATTGTGGGAATTTATATGTGGAGTAACCATTAAGGCACACTATTAGCTTTATTATCATTATTTATTCTAAGAAAAACAGGACAGCAAACAGATAGTTCTCTACAAAACCAAAACCTATAAGCCAAAATACGTAAAACAGCTTGGAAATGGAATGTACATTGTGATTTTGAGCTCAAGGATAAAATGCTAAATTTCTCACAAGACTAAAATGTCAAATTTCTCAAAAACACTAAATGCAAACTCCTAAATCTCTCCCCAAATTTTACATAAGGCCTATTCATTATTTTCAAAATATGTCCAAAACTTGAGATTTCACCTGACCTATGGTTTACCTGTTGATTGAGTTTACAGGTGTGTGTATGAACAAAACCACTTATCGAGATTTATTCTCAGTCCTCAAATATTTTGACTACCACTGAGGAGTGTAAAAAGGTCAAGTATAGTAACAGCTCCTAAGAAAGAGAATGAATTCAGTTTGACTCCACGTTTCAGTTTATTGATCAAACCATCATCAGGAGTAATTTTAACTAAAAACACAGGTATATATATATATACAAACAAGTAAAGAAAATACTTTGGGCTGTTAAACTCTAAACTAAATTTTTAATTTACTGATGCCCAGAAATAATGTAATTTTTAAGATGATTATTTGATATTGTGTTAAATTCAGAGTTTTACTACCCAAAGTATTTTCAAAAATGAATTCATTATTTTTCTTCGGAGTTGTTACTATACTTTATTCTAAGGCCTGTCTAGCCAGCTTTTCTAGTTGCTGGTCACATACCTCCACAAATACAGGACTTCTATTCTATATAGTTAACCAGGCTGCTTATTAGATGAAAATGTACACATGATCAAACAGCCAGCTATATAATCCTTCAAATACTCCATTATAACATTGCACGTCACTACTGAGCATGTGGAGTTACTGATGAACTTCTCAGAAAACGTCGTCAGGATGAATAGCGTAATCCGCCTCGGGAGTGATGAGGTCCCCACCCACTTTGGACCGCCTCTGCATTCTGCGTTGACATTTCGGACATTTTTTCCGTTCTTGTTTACAGCTGCGGTGATATACTGTTTTACACAAACCGCACTGTACAAACAAAAATGAACTCATTAGTAAGTACACATATAGGACTATAGCCTACTTATAGTGATTTGCACTGTAACAAGTCCAAAAAAAAAAAGGATTCCATAATATTCATTAATGTTTACTTATGTGATTGGTGTTTAGCAAGTAAAATATTTTACTTAAATGATGATTTGCATCTTCCGTGTTAGTAAAAAAAAAATTCCAATAATTCTTGTTAAAAAAATATATCTTTTTAGACATGTTAGAGTGGACAGTACACATACTGTCAGAGAGAGCAGTACACAGATTGTAAGAGAGAGCAGTACACATACTGTCAGAGAAAGCAGTACAGAGACTGTCAGAGAGAGTGGCACACAGACTGTCAGAGAGAGGAGCACACAGACTGTCAGAGAAAGTAGCACACAGAGTGACAGAGAAAGTAGCACACAGAATGACAGAGAAAGTAGCATGCAGACTGACAGAGAGAGTAGCACACAGACTGTTAGAGAGAGCGGCACACATACTATCAGAGAGAGCAGTACACAGACTCAGAGAGAGCAGGACACAGACTGTCAGAGATAGCAGTACACAGACTGACAGAGAGAGCAGGACACAGACTGTCAGAGATAGCAGTACACAGACTGACAGAGAGCAGTACACAGACTGACAGAGAGAGCAGTACACAGACTGACAGAGAGAGCAGGACACAGACTGTCAGAGAGAGCAGTACACAGACTGACAGAGAGATCAGCACACAGACTGACAGAGAGAGCAGGACACAGACTGTCAGAGAGAGCAGGACACAGACTGACAGAGAGAGCAAGACACAGACTGACAGAGAGAGCAGTACACAGACTGACAGAGTGAGCAGGACACAGACTGTCAGAGAGAGCAGTACACAGACTGACAGAGATATCAGCACACATACTGACAAAGAGAGCAGGACACAGACCGACAGAGAGAGCAGCACACAGACTGACAGAGAGATCAGCACACAGACTGACAGAGAGAGCAGGACACAGACTGTCAGAGAGAGCAGTACACAGACTGTCAGAGAGAGCAGTACACAGACTGACAGAGAGAACAGAAAACATACTGTCAGAGAGTAGCACACAGACTGTCAGAAAGAATAGTACAGACTGTCAGAGAGAGTAGTACACAGGCTGAAAGAGAGAGTAGCACACATACTGTCAGAGTAGCACAGACTATCAGACTGATTGGTGTTTAACGTCGCAGACTATCAGACAGACATTGGACCGAAGTCTTGCTAAAGACTTTTTGTTTTGACTACCTGTGCAAAGACTCATTTCGGTAACTGACATGCAAAATGTATAGGACTAGATTTTTGCTTGGTTGTCTAGCCATTCTTAAAGCAAAATAAGTAATTTCATTTGATTTCCATGATAAAGAAGGTTCACTGAAATAGTTTGCCCGTGTCAGATTTTTAAAAAACTTTTTTTATTAAACACTCTTATCAAAATAAAATCTGTCAGTCCGCAGCAACACATGTTAAACGCTATATGCATGATTTGTAAGGAAACAAACGAAATTACCTCAAATACACGAATTATGTATTGTATAGCATCTATCAATAAAATGGCAATTAAAAAATGACAAGTTTTCTTCTCCAGTAATGATATATAGATGGATTGAAATAATAAAGGAACAGAACTCATGTTTTTTTTTAATGACCTGCTAGCAGAGACGCACACCATCTACACCAGTTACTTTACGAATTTTAAAAAAGAAACTTTGCTTAAATGTCATTTTTTGCTTAAATTCATTTTTTGTTTGTGTGATTTGTTTAATAAATCGTCTGAAACGGAGAGAGCAGTTTTACTCTAATGTTAAAAGATAGGCCTTCAAAATGAGTCTGGTACTAAAACTCCAAATCACGCAGATTCCCTGCGAGACTTCTGTCCCCTGTTAGCTCACAGATTGTCAGCAGCACTTAAGGCGCTACAAGGATCGAACATAAATTATAAGATAAATCAGCACGTAGGCTACTGGAGAGAGTTTAATATTTGTTTAGGTCAAAAACTGTCACAGAGAGCAACACAGACTGTCAAAGAGAGCAACATTCAGATGGCCATGTAGATCAGCACAGAAAATGTTAGATAAAGCAGAAACACAGGCTGTTAGAGAGTGATTAATATTTATTTAGTTCGAAATTTAAAAAAATGAGAAAAATTTCTTAAAAAGTAAAGATAAAGCATCATTTAAAGTTAAATTTCATACTTAGTCTAGCTACATGCTGATTGTCACAGATTTTGTGGAATGTGAGGACTCACCCTTTCTGTAATATCTGTCTCAAAGGGGTAAATCACCTGAGGGCTTTTGCATATTTCGCAGATGAAACCTTTCTGACTACACAGTCGACAATCATAGATGTGGCTGGTGGCGAATTTCACTAGTTTTCTAAGGGTGGCTGCTAACTGACCTGACATTACCTGTAACAGATCCTGAAACAAAAACAATCCCTATCTTTATAGACGCTTTGAATCCCTTTAAATGACAAAAATTTGTTTTCATGGTAAAATAATGGATTCAAAAGTCTATAAATGTAGCCCTACTTAATATTTTTCTTACCTTTTTCAGTGCAAAATAATTCTGTGGATTCAAAGATTGATGAATGTATGGCGGCACAGATGGCAGGGGGTAGATTTGTTTGATCGATTGGGGTTTAAGGTCATACTCAAGGGTATTTCACTTATATGACGACATGCCAGCTCAATGGGTGAATGAAACCACCCTCGACACCACTGGCAACAAACAATCAGGATGCAATACAGACACCACAAACAGATCGGCTTCCTGTTCCCCTTAAGCTCTGAGACCACCAGGGCAACATGAAGCTCCCTCCAACCACCAGGCACCAGCTATAAGCATTGTAAAAAATGCAATCTTGTAACAAGTAATTTGATTTTTATTTAAATTTTACTTTCACCAAAAAATTCTGCCCAAAAAATTATTTTACGGTAGAATAAATATTTACAATGAAAATAAAAACACACAGTTTGCATATACATGTACAACTACATGTATAAAAGTTTTTGATTTCTGCACAACAAACATATGACAACTGATTGTATTTAGGGGAGTTAGTATATGCAGGAATAAGTGTCACACACTGACCTAATTCAATTATTCTGTTTTACCAGGAACATGTAGAGTAACCCCTATATTTAAAATGATGTATAGCAAGCTCTGTCATGCATGACCTATTTATAAATGAAACTGACAGTCAGCTGCAAAAACAGACATGCACGGAGAACTTAATGTAGAATACATGACAACAGAGTGTGACAACTGATTGTGTGATTCGGCTTTACAAAAAATTTTCCTCAATGGGTTTCTTGCAAAGCCTTTAGAACAAATGGCAATAATAATATCAACATACCCTATAACTTGAAGTTGGAACACTCTAATTTTGGGACAGGCCACAGAAATAACATGTAAGACACCCTGTGGTAAAGCCTATTTCTCTGTCCCAACTGCTAGAAGTTAGATAAGGTATTAGATTTTTTCATGAAGAATTTGCTTTTTGAATAAAAAGTCATAAAAATTTGAATTAAGAAAGACGCATTAAAAAGCTAGTGTTATTTTGTTTGCCTATGCCTATTTAACATCGTACTCAAGGGTATTTCGCTTACATAACGACGGATTGTTCACTTTACACTGCCCATTGCCTAATTACTGTACTAATTGCCTAATTACTAGAAAACCTAGATAAAACCACCACCACAATAGCCAGAGCCACATCATGTGACTCGCTCAATAATTTATGGCCGAGAGACGGTTTCGATCCTGTGAACAGTAAATCGAAGTAAGATTGGTAAGCAGACAGGCTTAGCCAGGGCCCTTGGATTTATTTGAATTCAGGCCCCCCCAAAAATATCTGTTTCCTTTAACGGCTTGAAAAAAATAGGCTTATGCTAGGCAGGCAGAATTTTTATTTTGTCAAATTTATTTTGAATTTTTTTTTTTTAAGTCGTACAGAACAATAGATATTAAATAAAACAGATACAGATGCTTGCATGACCAAAAAACATGACAAAAAAACGAGTTTGCTATCGAAATATGCTATTATGTGTAGGTCTTTTGAAAAAAAAAAAAATTGTTTTTCAACAGCCAATAAAAACTTTAGACTTGGAGCTATTTCGTAGGGTTCGTAGGGTCCGTCAGGTTAGAGGAAACAAGACAAGGTCTCATTAGATCTGTCTGGGCAACATTTGGCTATTGTTGCTTTCAAAATATTTCCGTATTCTATATTCTTAAAACAGATACAATACTTTGTTGTACAAATGAAAACTTGATATAGTTTGTTGACTAAATCGGTCATACTTAAGACATACCCACAGCAACAAAAAATAGCTAGTATGAGCTGCTCAGTGTCACCTTTGTGTGACCCTGTTTAAAGTTTCGCAGCTGAAAATGGACTTGAAACCCATTTGGGTCTGGCTACATATTCACAATGCACAAAATATCATAAGTTTAAAAGAAATACATTAAGTCTATAGCTTAAAATCCTCTTGGAAATTGAGAATCCTACTTTCAATATAAAAATAATTTTCTGTATCAGTTCACTAATGTAACAGTTGACTTTTTAAAAAGACTTGTGAAAATGAAAATTCACTGGGCACTATTTTCATAGTTATTGTAAATAGACTGATGACCAGCAAATAAAAATGTTAAGCATAAGAAGTCGAAACACTTCATTGATTGGTTGGTGTCATGCTCAAAGGTTGGCAGTCTATTCTATCTGTTATTGCCAATACTCATCAGCCGTCATAAATGTGAAATAATTTACCGTATTCAGTATTGGAAAGTGAATCTTACTGAAGTGCTACTGCTAAGTTAATAAACTATATTAGACCAAAGGGTGTTCTGTCAGTGATTTGTTGGCAATACCCGGTATTAGGGATGTAACGATACACCGATGTATTGCGATATCTTTGCCGACGATACAATACAATATTTTATAGCCCTGTATCGCAATACCATAGTTATTTATATACTTATTTTAATCCTCTAACAACTTTATTTCACAAAATTTAACTTAAATAATGCCGCGGATGAACGCTGTAGTGAATCTGAATAAGCAAGAGACTGATGTAGCTATTTTTAAAACCGGAAAGGCTTCCCCAATGTACTGTTTCTTAAATGTGTGTTGATTGGCTGTGACAGCCGAGAGTTCCAACATAGGGGCCAATTGAAGACTCTGTATTATAAGCATTCAGCTAGCGTGGAGACGATGGCTGAACGATCAGCGAGAATTGAACTCTGCGTTAAAAAAATTAATTTAATTATTATTATTAGTGTGGCTACTTTTGGGTTTACATTTCAGAATTGTTTGTCACGTAGGCCTATGAGAAATAGGCCTACATCCCCTGCAGCACAGCAAACATGTTGAAACACCAAAATAACATGGGCCCTACCACGTTCACTGAATATGGAAACCAGTCCCCATTAATGCCTCAAGATCATAAAAGATAAGCAGTAAGTGTAAATCACAACTGGCACAAACAATTTTTTCCCCATATACTTTCGAATTCTGAATCAAGAATGTACAGTATCACGATACGTATCGTATCCTGGGCCCAAAATCAAGATATGTATCGTATTGTGGCAAGGGTGTATCGTTACATCCCTACAACAGACTGGAATCGAGTCATCCCATGGCTCTGCAACACAGGAAGACAACGTAATGG
>JARFOD010044158.1:0-10150 GCA_031763545.1 Mopalia muscosa | reverse complement strand
AGGATATTATACAGACACCCAATCACAGGATATTATACAGACACCCAATCACAGGATATTATACAGACACCCAATCAGAGGATATTATACAGACACCCAATCACAGGATATTATACAGACACCCAATCAGAGGATATTATACAGACACCTAATCAGAGGATATTATACAAAGACACCCAATCAGAGGATATTATACAGACACCCAATCACAGGATATTATACAAAGACACCCAATCACAGGATATTATACAAAGACACCCAATGAGAGCAGCGTCATGTTATTCCTCAGCTACGAAAGCACGAGGGCAATATGAACCTCCCTCATATTTCTCCTCAAGAAAAAAGTGATTCAACCCTATGGCATTATCAATATCATTCAGTCATGTGAATGTATTACACAGGGTGTTGTTTTATAGATATATCGATTATCATGTTTGTTAGATACAGGAGTAACTTACCGTTTCGGGATAGAGGATGGAATGTTGCTTCACGGTTGAATCCCATGACCCGTAATAATCGTAGGACATAATGCCTATAATATCCATATAGCTAAAGAGAAAAATGGACTTAGTTCAAATACGAGACAAATTGAACAAGCAAACAACACATAAACGTTCCCTTAGGCATGCAAATGCAAATATGAAAAAAAAATGTTTTACTTCTTTCTTAATAGAATACACATGTTTGATATACAGAGCGAAATTAAATCATTTATGTAAGTTTATGTATGCGGTACATACTTTCCTAGCTGTCCCATATCGTAGCGGGTTTCACTCTCAACCGCATTTCCCCAGACAGCAGAAGCCAACAGCATGGGGTCTCTGTTGCTCTCTTGTCCCTCCAAATCAAACGCTAAACGTAATTCCTAAACAGAATCAAATATGGCTGATTAATTATTTATTTAGTAAACAAATACATTTTCAGAGCATCCAGTACATTCATACGTAAAGTCCTCAATGTCTAATACTACGAAGCTTTTTTAAATGACCTACTGGATTTTGCAAACCAGCTTAAGAGGAATCCCTTCCCGTGGATTAAGTTATTATTTACAAAGGACTCCAACTGATTCCAGACAATATAGTACACACATGTAGTGTTTATGAAAATTTAACAAAGTTTGAGCAAAGCCGCCTCCTAAACTGTAAAAAAAAGACATGTCGCTTAGTGGTAAGTGGTGTAAATTGTAACAGCCATTTTCACTGTAAAATAAATACGTAAATTTGCATTTACTTATTTTAATTTTTGTGTTGAATTACAACAGCGTGTGTCAGTTGAATTAATAGTCTTTGGCACTTACAATATTAGCCGATGTAAATTAATACAACCATATTTGCTGTAAAGTTTTCACAATTATTTCATTTGTTGATTTACATGTAACGACTATACATTTGCACCGAGCCCCTGTTTGTGTAGCATGTGTGGTATGCATGTTTGTTTCAGCCTTAAATGAAATTATATTTTGATATGGTTCACATTGTTTTCTAAAGTAGATTAATTTAAATAAACTGATAAAATGTTTAAACTTTGTAATAGGAAAAACAAAAGCCAAGTTAGGATAGGAGCACATCCTGCTGTTGTTGGTAGATAGAGGTAACATCCTACTTCCTGGTGATCTAGACATATAGTGAAACAAAGCTGATCGCACCTTGTATTATTGCATCATGTATTATGCTATTATTTGCTTCTCATTGTTACTCGACAATAACGCTGAGGGTGGTTTCCGTCAACCATTGCCACATTGTGCTGGAACCTCATCATATGAGTGAAGTTACCTTAAGTATGGTGAATACACGCAAACAATCGGTCTTTAAACTAACTTATTCTATCTTCGTTCATTTGGGTACACTAAGTATTTGCCTTTTTCCTAATAAAAATGATAGAGTTTTAAAACGTGTAGCCCATATAAATCAATAAGTGTCTCTGTTTGATTACTAGATTATATATACACTATTTCTTGCGGATTTAAAAAGCTTAAAATGAATATAATTCTACGTGGATTCTGGGGTTTATATTTTTAGTTCATGTTTACAAACGATATTGACTTAAATTATCAGCGTGCACAATGTTGGTACGTGGCCAGTGAGTTTACATTACTAGAACTATACTGCAAGTTAAATTTCATGTAGAATCACATAAGAACATGATGAATCAGAGTTTTAAAAGCAGCACAACCCACAATTCCAATAAATTATGCGGGAGCTAGCGACGATCGTCTCATTCAAACAGGCTGGTTAAACTGTTTAAGAGAGCACCTTAGATTTGACCGAAAATATAGCAAGAAAACAAGGGCCATAGAAACTATAGGGGGATTTTAGACAATGACGGAAAACAGAATGTGGCAGTTAATCTCACCAACTACCATATGCTTCCCTTATACATGATGTTATAAGACCCTACACATTAAGTGAATTTATTTTGCTTTGCTGACATATACTTTAGAGCTCACACTCTTTAATAGCAATCATTGAATGCATCAATAGGTATATTTAGCCTATGTGGAATGGATGAGTCGGATGAATTTTCCACAAAACGATGAAGTTAATGTGCCTGGTTAGGGCTTCAGCATCCCATTAATATCAGCTTCTAGATGGCTGTGTCATCGTGGTCAGGAATTAAATTTAATTTAAAAAAGAAAAAAAAAAACATATATGTTACGGCAAAGCGACCAATTATGCTGCTGCCGATTGCAATTTCCGATCATTTTGGTGTTCTTTTCAAGCCCTGTTTGTGAAAATGGAATCCCTTCTACAGTACTCTATGGTGTCAATCTACAGAAGCTAACCGAGTAAACTTACATGCGTGAGTTTGCAAATTAATCTGTTGTAAATTTACAACTATGTATGTTAAGGCCACAGAAGTAAATGATGTAACATTATGCAGCAACAATGTGTTTTTGCTGAGAGATTTGTTATAAAGAAGCAAAGAACAATTGTAAATTTACATCAACGCTTGTAGCCTAACAAGTTAGCATTCGCTGTAAATTGACAGCCAGTCACTGTATGTTCACGGAATAATTTACTGCAAATTCATAGCCGTAACTTCATTGTTTATCTACAACAGAAAGTGGTGGTTACATATATGCCAACACTGTTTTGAGGTAAAAATACATCAGTATGCTGTACAGTGTATGTAAATAGTTGTAAATGATGTATATAGTATTATTGGTTGAGTAGATGTATACTGACTTTCATGAACAGTAGATGTTGATCGGTGGAGCGCGGATATTCCCAGTCTATGTCCAATCCATCAAACTGGCGCTGTCGCAAAAAAATGATGGCTTTCTGGATAAATGTAGCTCGGTTAGCAGCTGAGTTTGCAGTGTTTCTAAATTCCAGTGTCCTTAATTCTTCATCGTCATTAATCCAGCCACCAATGGACAGTAAAACCTTTAGATTCGGATTCTGTGCCTTAAGAGCAATTGTCCGTGTATACCTTTAGAATAAAAAGGCAAAACCGTGAAACGTAAACAGAAAGCTAAATGTGATGCCATTGGATTCAAAGGCTTTATGAAGGATCCATCAATGGTGTTATATTTATAACGCGTTGAAGCTGGAAAGGGTTCTTTGGACAAGCAACGATTTACTGCAGACACCAAAGTTATTTCCAGTTTGAAATATGTATATGTTTGTTACTTAATCCATATAAAGATTCATTTCGTCTCTTTATGATTTGTCACGATTTTACGACAGTATCCGTTTGTTTGTGAAACGATTCAGCTATTTAAAAACAAAAACAAACAGCGATATGGTAGAAATAATACCTACTATACCAACGATTTAGAGTATAATAAGTAAGGGCTATTCAAATCCTAAATATAGTTAACCAGTAAGGAAATAGAATACCCAACAGTTGCAGTTGCATGAAATGCAGTTGAACTTACATCCCAGTTGACCACGCCGTGTCTTCGTCGTTCCATTCAATCGCTAAAAGATCGTTATTGCTTAGTTCCCCAAAAGCATAGAAAATGTGTGTACATAGATGGGAAGGTATATCTTCAGGGACGAATTTTGCTCCTGCTCGATACTGAGCCCAGTTTGTGTAATAACACACATTCATATAACCACAGCTTTCTGAAATTCAAAAACCAAACGGACAGATCTTTTAATACAAGGTGAAGTTCAGACTGCCAAGTGTATTGTCAAACTGCGAAGTGTATTGTCAGACTGTGACGAGTATGGTGAGACTGTGGCGTGTATCGTCAGACGGTGAAGCGACCAATATATATATATGGCATGTCTCTTTCATTTATGCTTTTCACTCAATGGAGAGCATCACCGGAAGAGCAAATTTGCTAGAGGTTTCATGATTTAGCAATAAACGGCCGGTGGCCTGCATTTAATTATGGGGATTCAGTCCCTCAAGTCAATCTCTTAAAAGCATATCAATGAAACATGAAATAACATCCCCCATACATTTAACTCTCAGCATCACCATTTATATGGTGTTCGGTGGGAAGTAGGGTATCCTACAATAGCTATGATGCTGGAATGACAGCAACTAAGTAGCATGTGCAATTAAACATTTGTAGGTTTTTATATGTTATTTTAGGGTGAGTAATCATTGTTATTTAACAAATAATCCATCTCTGTCAAATCAGATTAAAATATAAACCAAAGCCTTATCTCACAGACCTGTTCAACTCACCTTGTATGGATATGGAGACGACAAGAGAAACGAAGATGAAATATAGCGACATCATCGTTTTCTGCAATAAACCGTGATGTCAGTGTTATTGTAATGTCATGGTTATAAAAGACAGATCAAACCAGTTCTACTGTATGATACAATAATACATTCTTGCAATAAGGTCTAACTTCATCCCTGATCAGAAAAAGAGCAACATCCATTTGGTCAGCTGAGAACTTAAGAACAGTTAAGAGGTGTTTTCAAAACGAAATGATTACCAAATACATTTGTGTAGATTGTATACAGATAGCTTTAATACTTGAACATTTAGAGATAAAGTTGATTAGAAATGGCCTGGTTTTTCATACAGAGGGTGTGGTCACAGAAACATTCCCTATAAACAAAGTATGGTGCTCTACCAGGAATAGTAGAGTTAACTTAAAACTCCAATTAAACATACACATGGATACATGGTGTTTCAATATTTCGGTTTATTTTTTAACCATTGACAAGAATTTCTTGCAAATGTGTAAAAAACAGATATTTATTTATGTATTGTTAATTACAAAAACGAAATACCTGACATTATCTTTGATGTTATAAAGAGGTAACTATCTGGCTATTTATCAATATTTATATGGCATACAATTGAAATATGTTTAACCAATTTGCTTAAAGATTGAAAATATATCTTACCCTTTGCTTGGTGTACAGTAAATATTCCGGATCGACTGTTGTCTGATTACAATTCACACGAAGGGTTTATATAGTCCTTTATATAGTCCCACGCTCAATACCAGTCATGTGACTGCCACATAAGTACTAACTCTTTTGTCAATGTTTATGTATCTAACTGCCATACGGGTGGCTATATGACAAATAAGCATCATTTATATTAATGGTTATAAATGGTCGCTTACTACAGGACACTTCAGTAGGCTATTAGATCGGGGAAGGATAACCGCACGATTTTGGGGCAAAACCAGTTCTTATCTTAAGCTATAGAAAATATCTCAATTAAATCGTGTGAAAATTCGAAATTTCACAAGTGGAAATATTCACATCTTTTATATCCTTATTTCGACCAAAAAATAAAAATGTTCGTTGGTTTTTAATGTCTTGCCGGACCCCTTGGTAGATTTTCAGAACACCAGTTGTATTAAGTCTCTTATGGAGAATAATATAAATCTGTATCATATACATGTATATATTTATGGAAAGCTCGTATATACTCAGGATTACATATATGGGAATGAGGTGAAAAATCAAATTATTCTTTCTAAAAAATATTGCAGTGAATAAATGTCAATAGAAAAAAATGGACTGCATTTTTCATGGTTTATTTCTCGAAGTTTAATAACAATAAGACTCAATAATTTGTTTAAGTTTTTTTAATTTGAGGCACTGTTTACTATATTGCCTGGTGCACTTTACAATGGTACAAATTTGAAGTTTTTTTCAAATCTAACAGTAGGATTTGTTGTAAGAGTTACATTAACTGATTAATAATACTATTGATATATTAGACAGATGGTCCTTACAATGTAAACTTAGCTCGGATAAACCTTACCCAGATGGTCATTATGATGTTTGAATACGCTTTCTTTCACATTTTAGTATCCTTATACATTATGTGTTCAACAACTTAGCCTGGTACAGTTTGGCTGTTAGCATATATAATGATATATTCTGTGTTCATCAGCTCAATGTGTCTGGCACGCTAAATACTGTTACATTTTGTGTTCGTCAGAATAGTTTGTCTTTCAGGCTATTATATTATAATTTGTGTTCATCAGCTCTGGGTTCCTGACTGCCTAAAACATTTCACCGTGTATTCATTAGCTCAGGGTGTCTGGCAGGCTAAATATTTTACTGTGTGTTCATCAGCTCAGGTTGTCTGGCAGGCTAAATATTTTACTCTGTGTTCATCAGTTCAGGGTGTCTGACAGGCTATAATGTTATAATCTGTGTTCATAAGCCCAGGGTGTCTAACAGGCTATAAAGATAATGTTTGTGTTTATCAGCTCAATATGTCTGGAAGTCCATAATATTACTTTTTGTCTTCACTAGCTCAAGGTGCCAATCGGGCTAAAATCTTATACTCTGTGTTCATCAACTACGTTTGTCTTGTACGCTATTGTGATGTTATGTTATGTGTTCATCAGCTCAGCTTGTCTTGCAGATTATAACGTTATACTCTGCGTTCATCTATTCAGGGTGTTCGGTACACTACCGTGACGTTATGTTCTATGTCCATTGGCTCAGCTTGTCTGGCAGATTATAATGTTATACTCTGTGTTCATCTGTTCAGGGTGTTCGGTACGCTATCATGACGTTATGTTATGTGTTCATCAGCTCAGCTTGTTTGGCACATTGTAATGTTATACTCTGTGTTCATCTGTTCAGGGTGTTCGGTACGCTATCGTGACGTTATGTTATGTGTTCATCAGCTCAGCTTGTCTTGCAGATTATAACGTTATACTCTGTGTTCATATATTCAGGGTGTTCGGTTCACTACCGTGACGTTATGTTCTATGTCCATTAGCTCAGCTTGTCTGGCAGATTATAATGTTATACTCTGTGTTAATCTGTTCAGGGTGTTCGGTACGCTATCGTGATGTTATGTTCTATGTTCATCAGCTCAGCTTGTCTGGCAGATTATAATGTTATACTCTGTGTTCATCTGTTCAGGGTGTTCGGTACACTATCGTGACGTTATGTTCTATGTTCATTAGCTCAGCTTGTCTGGCAGATTATAATGTTATACTCTGTGTTCATCTGTTCAGGGTGTTTGGTACGCTATTGTGACGTTATGTTCTATGTTCATCAGCTCAGCTTGTCTGGCAGATTATAATGTTATACTCTGTGTTCATCCGTTCAGGGTGTTCGGTACGCTATCGTGACGTTATGCTCTGTGTTCATTAGCTCAGCTTGTCTGGCAGATTATAATGTTATACTCTGTGTTCATTAGCTCAGGGTGTCTGTTAGGCTATAATGTTTTTCTCTGTGTTCATTAGCTCCGGGTGTCTGTTATGTTATAATGTTATAATCTATGTTCATTAGCTCAGGGTGTCTATCAGGCTATAATGTTATTCTCTGTGTTCATTAGCTCAGGGTGTCTATCAGGCTATAATGTTATAATCTGTGTTCATTAGCTCAGGGCGTCTGTTAGGCTATAATGTTATTCTCTCTGTTCATTAGCTCAGGGTGTCTGTTTAGCTATAATGTTATGTTCCGTGTTCATTAGCTCAGGGTGTCTGATTAGCTGTAATGTTATGTTTTGTGTCCATTAGCTCAGGGTGCCTGTCAGGCTATAATGTTATATTTCCGTGACAATACACTCAGATTATACGGAACTCTATAATGGTTGTTGGCATTTGAATACATACACATATATCATCCTTGAATACTGACAACAGTCATTCATATATAATCAACAATCATTCATATATAATCAAGATCAAGGTCTCTTGTTTTCATGGACATTTATATTTACCTAAAGCAGAACAGAAAACTTGTTTTTTAGTGATATGCACTGATAATAAATACATGTACTTTTAATACGTATGAGAACATCTTTTTTACCGCGGGAAGTCCATATTATTAGCTTTTAATTGCGTTTTAATGATTAATGCCGCCTTATTGAAATCTGTCATACCAGTACCAAATTATAGAGGTGGTGGTTTAAATAAACTCACACGTGAAACAGGGACGCAAAATTGTTTGAACATAATATTTAAATACTTTTTCTAAGCTTTCAGAGATTACTATTTCCCTCAGAGAAATATCAGAGAAATGACGAATGCAAGTTAATAATGTGTATGTGGATTATATATAGGCCTTACCTTACTAACAATGAATAACCAAAGGAGAAAGAAAAATATTGACAAATTGTGGAAGTTTATGTATCACGTTTAACCTATTTTTCTGTGAATGCTGTAAAAGCGTGTTGGTCGGAAACCAGAAGAGAGTAATTTAAAAGTCTGTGTCCTGTCATAAATGCGTGCAGTCAGTTATGTATCTTTCACTCTAATAAATTTAATAAGCCTAGCTGATAAGAAAGCATTCTGTAGTGTCGGTTTTTATTCGGTGGTCACACTTTGTGTAGCTTTTTTCAAACAAAATACCTATGCAACAACACATATTCAAGAACATAGTTAAACTAGTAGAAAATAGGATTGAAATCAAAAACATATCGTGTAACGTTGTTGCAACGGAATTATGTGGACTACCGTTAATATGTTGCCACAACCTTAGAATACAGCCACAAGACAACGCATCAGAAACGTGAAATGCGTTGAGAGCTCTCCTGTGTTTATAGGGTAAAATGTCCAATTTGAGTGCGGTGACAGCAAAGCAGGACAACATCAACAAAATGACAGATTTACGCTCTGCCGTGTCTGCTGATATAAAACAACAAGCTGCAAGTAATTTGCCTACGCTAGAATGAAATGATAGCTATAGGAATTTGTGGTCTACTTGATGTTTGTCAAAGTGGAATTTCACGATGTGCAGTGTGCTTTGTGTGCAGTAAGATCGTCTATATGATGAGAGGTAAGACATGTATAGATGTGCCACACATAGGCCCCTATGTCTACTTTATTAAGCAAGCGATGCCAAACATTGAATTGCAGTCCCTTGGAACAAGTCAAAAGTCATACAATAATGTACATCTTTTTTAAATATTTTTATAAAAGTACTGATAAAAATGAATTAAATTTATATAAAAAAAATGGAAACAAAGTCTTTATGAAAATGTCTTAGCATCCTGCTTAAATTCGATAGGCTTCATTAGTTAAAATACATTATAAGTGTTATTATGGGTTTTCTTGATACATGCTGAGTAATGATAATTTCTACTAAGTTTTAAATGTCTACTGTTTAATAGTATTTGACCTCATTAGAATTTTAAAGCTGCGAAAATCATTTATGTCAACTTTTTTTTTATCACATTCCCATTTCCTTTTTTATATTTGCCAGTGTGAGATACTAAGAAAGGCAAATAAAAAAACCCCAATGTATTAAAGTATCACATTGGACAAATGTTGATAGCCATAAAAAAGGGTCGTGCCAATGGTGACAAAGTCAGTACTAAATATTTGTTGAATCGAAATATTGTAATTATACATGTATTTAAATAATATCCTTGAATTTATTAGGTATAATTTGTAATAAAAGTTCATTTTCATTTTCAGACAGTATGTCTAATCTGAAATTGTATATGCCCATCTCAGAAGGTTACTTGGCAATAAGCAAGAAGTTCATTGCGGTTTTCTTGAACTGCTTAGTTGTCCTCTGCACAGGTATGTGGAGGCATCATGTTTTTAAAAAAGTCACAAAGGTCAATTTAATTTTTTTTTTTAACATAATTTTAATTTTAAAAAATACAAAAAATAAAAAGGTTGGGATTATTAACATGTGCAATATCTTACAGTAGTTTGTAAATAACACTCTAGTTTGGTTTAAACTGTTTGCCACAGAAGTTAGTAGCTATTTAAAGTACTGTATAACCATGCAATAGTAA
>JARFOD010044157.1:0-23514 GCA_031763545.1 Mopalia muscosa | reverse complement strand
GGGGGGGGTTACGATGTTTACTTCCGGTTTTCAAGCGTATTTAATTACAGCAGAGTAAGAAATGGACCATTGTTCGTCATATCAGTGAAATACCCTTGAGTATGACGCTAAACCCCAATAAAACATACAAACAACTCTTATCTCTATACTTATTCAGAAAACCCAAATATCTTTAACTCACGATCTTCTGTAATAGCATAGTGAAAGTGAATAGATTACTTTATTATAATACTGAGAGAAGAACTTAGAAATACGAGAAGACCAGTTTAATTTCTTGACCATTTTCTTCTATAACCGCCTTCGAGGATCAGACCGGACATAGTTTTCTCTGAAACACACAATCCCAAACGTGTTCATGGCTATAACGCTAAATGATATTTAAATAATACAATCCACCCATGTAACATTGGAATAAACTGTATTTATTAATACTATTATTGATAGGATTCCTATTGTCTCATTTCCATAGAGAAAAATATATTTTTCAAACCTCCAAGATTCCCCTTAGATTTTTAGTTTTTCCTTAATGAACACTGCCAGTGAATAACAAAGATAGCCATACAATAAGCTGTTTAAATATTTGAATAATGCCCTGTAATTCCGATTATCTGTTTCTTGACTTCCGGGTACATCGTTGAAACTCTGCCACTTTGTTTTGTGTTTACCTATCTTTCAGATCAACATTAAGGGTTGCTGCTGGGGACAGTTGTTTAAGTGGACAGGGAAAACGGCACCATAGAGTAAGGTGACTACTCCAAAGAAGGACGAAAAATTTATACTGACTCAATATTTCGGTTTATTATTAATAAATCATTATTATTATCAATATAATATTTGAAAATGGCATCTTTGTATAACTTTCCGTTTATGGTACACTCTTAAAAATAATGGTTCTTTGAGGGTTCTTAAGAAAGGACGATGGTGCTAAATGGAACCAGGATGGCTCTGAATGGACAAAACTGTTCTTTTATTGAATAGGATGCGGAGAAATACATGAACAGTTACTGTGAGGGTTCCATACAGAACCATAAAATGTTCCACCACAACACAATGCAATATTCGTATAATTAATACCCATTGTATTAATTATTGTAAATATCAAGTTCTGGGGGTATAATTAGTATAGGTGCTAGTCACCTGCTTATGCCTTCCTTCGTGTATATTTTTTTTAATGTATATCTAAAGCTGAATAAAATAAAATAAAAAATAACCATAACTGAAGAACCCTAAAGGGTTCCGTTATAGCAATATTTGTCCAAGAGAGTAGAGCTTGACAGAACGTAGGTTGTATACCCAGAAGTGGAATGAATCACGCGAAATCACGCGGATCACATGACGTGACTTACAAATCCTTAATTAAGGCAAACCTGGCCGCCGGTGTATTCCGGAGGGGTTTTTTTGTGCACATAAGTTTCAGTTAAATACACCAATAAGCCATCAAATACACACATACGTTACAATTTTAAAAATACACATAATGGTAAGAAACTACTCCTAACAAGGAATGTTTTTACACAGAAATTTCTAGTAGGGTAGGGTAGGCAAGCATGAAAAAAGAGAGGTAGGCGAAAAGTTGGTAACCACAACTTTTCGCATCAAATCTGGTCCTGAAAAATTCTATGTGTGTCATTATTTCAAACTTCCATGCACATCAGATAGGCGCTCAGATCAAGTATTTCCTATGGGATAACAACGAAAGACGATTAAAGCAGCTGTGGGGACTTAAAGTGCTCGAGCAAAGTGTCGTCTGCTTTCAATCACGCAGACGCTTAATCCTATTGCTATAAGCGGATTAATTTTTTGCTCCGACACTCACAGCTTATTTTAATGTCGTTAAGAGTGTTTTTGTTGTTGTTAAACGGCTTTGGTCTGTTAGATCTATTTTTACGAAAAGCCGTTTGCTTTTAACCGTATTTCTCAGATTATATAATACCTCCGTTAGACAAGAATTATGATTCTATTTTGGGTTTTATCGATATAAGGCGCGAGCCTGTCTCCTAGCCGATTTCACGCACAAGTGTATACAAAATCAAATAAATGTAGTCAAAGTGTTTCAATCTGAATAAATACACAATTGAAGGATATACACGTATATGTATTTATAGGGTATAGACACTGCTTATAACGTTATATTTGTTTATTTTCAGTTACATAGCTAAGTATTATAGAACATTTTGGCAGACATATAATCTAACAAATTATAAGCAGTTCGCAAAGTTTGTCAATTTGGCAAAAGAAAACTTTTGATTCACACACACATATAGAAGGAATGTTTGTTTCACCCGTTTGTCCATTTGACACCAAGAACGTTATTTCGGCCGTTTGTTCGTTTTGTAGCATGGACCTTTGGTTTCAACGTTTGTTCAGTTGGTAGCAAGAACCATGAGCTTCATTGATGGTTCATTTGACTACAAGAACCATCAAGAAATTTTCCTTTCATCCTTTGTTCGTTTGGCAGCAAGAACCTTTAGTTTCATCGTTTCTTCGTTTAGTAGCAAGAACCATTTGTTTCAACGTTTGTTCATTTGGTAGCAAGAACTTTTACTTTCACCGTTTGCTCATTGGGCCGCGAGAACCATCAGGAACATTTTGCTTCGCCGTTTGTTCATATGTCAGCTTGGACATTTAGATTCACCATTTGTTCATATGGCAGCAAGAGCTTTTAGTTTCACAGCTTGTTCATTTTGTTGCAAGAACCTTTTGTTTCACCGTTTATTCATATGGCAACAATAATTTTTAGTTTTATTGTTTGTTCATATGTCAACAAGAACCAGAAATTTCATCGCTTGTTGGTTTGGCAGCAAAAAACTTTATTGTCACCCTTTGTTCATTTGACAGCAAGAGATAATTTCATCGTTTATTCCGTTTACGGAAAGAACCGTAATTATGGAAACGTTTCTTTTGAGATAGTGTTAAAAATAGACCTTACTACAACAATGAGTACCTCTGATAGCTACATGTCGATAATTGGAAAAAGATAAGAAAACATTTTCTCCTAATGTCCAAGACGTTTGTAGACATCCTATTGAACGTGAAGAAGAGAAAGTGAAATTGCAATTCTTCTCTTACAACGTAGTCCTACATAGATATGTTTTTCGGACAACTAAAGAAAATGTTGTCAACATCAAAAGTTATTTCTCGGGTTATACTTTTATGATGAGAATATATTGTCTATAATTGAAACATCATGACCTGTGATAACATAAAATAATACACCGTCTTGGATTTACTGGTAGAGCATTGGCAGCAGCATTTTAAATAGATTGCTGTTCAGGAAATTCGACGTGCTGGTTTATTAGGACTAGGCACTGGCATGGACAGCTCGATGAATCGGCAGGCGACAACTTCAATCAAAACTGATGACTCACTTAGCATGGCTTGATTATGCAACGCCGTTAATTTTCATAATTTGCCACGGCTTCCTCCTTCAATATATTGCCTTGGCAACGCGCCTCGCGGGTAGCTCGCGGAACAGATCAGGGTCAGTTTTCACGCGCGACAAACAGAGTCTGCTCATAGATGACGACCAGTTTGGAACGGGGATTAATATAACGATTATGCAAACAAAATTAGAGAAATCTGCAGGGGTGTTTCTTCGAGCAGACGACAGTTCTCAAGGGGCGACCCAAGACGGTTTAAAGAGTTTTACACAATACTTCTTCCCCCTGGTTTAATCTCTTTATACGGAGCTGTCCTTGTTAACCCGGCACGTGAATCATCTGTTATTTCTTGATCAGGGTTGTCGGTTACGTCATACGATGTCGCCCCATTGTCCTCCCGTTTTATAATCTCAGCGGGTCTCCTTTCTTCTGAAATTGTTTGATTTCCAACCCTCATCCCTCACCCTCAATCTAAATTCTGTTCATGATGTAACAGACAGATTAACCGGTCTTGACATCATTCCATTTCAATTCACTCTCCACAATTAGACTTACTTTCCCATCCTATTGCAATGTGTTTCCATATTTCCGGAAAAGCATCAAATAATTGTGGTTGTTCTACGTTATACTAAAGCAAAAAAGCTATTAAAAATCAAGACTGTTTTACTGCCAATATCTACCGTTTTAATCCACAGTCTAAAATCATTACTAAAATACAAAATAGAAAAGTACAGATAAGCGACTCTAGCTCAGTAATGATTTATTCTGTTCCCAACAAATTTTTATTAAACATTTTTTTTTCCATACTTATTTATATATAGCCTATACGGTAAGACTAATCTGAAGGTTTGCTATTCAAATATTTATATTTTTTTCAAATAGTACTCCTTACAGACCTATACCGTCTTCCATTTGAACGTGTGAGCTTACTAAACTGAGCCTGCTTCGATGTACCGTTCACCGGATCGAATCCGCCTGTCGACCATCAGGTAAATGAGCTAGTCACATGTTGTGGGTCCGGTAATCGCGGGGATGGTATTTACGAGGTTTCCTCCCGGTTTTCCATCGTAAAAAGGCTAGGTGCAGTGTGAAGTGCACACTCCTTCGCCATATAAGTGAAATACACTTGAGTACTACGTTAAACCCTACACAAATAAACAAACAAATCCATTTAGACGAAAACTTCTGCATAGATCACAATATTTCAGCCATAATCGAAAAATCGTTTTCTCTCCTTAGGCGTTGATCACAAGATTTCAACCATAATCGAAAAATCGTTTTCAAGTTGTAAGAATTGTCACAGGAAACCGAATTGATAGGCTATAATTTAAAATCGACAGGAATATCGTCGATCGTGTAAATTGTTGGCTCGTATCAACCATTCAAAAATGGGACCAAAGCATTATTTCATTCACGGAGACTTTGGTTCTACCGTATATTGGCCGAGCATTTAATCTCCAAGTAGCACTGTGTACAAATGAATACATACAAATATTATTTTAATGTTAGTTTGTATTTCATGATAAATTGCACATGTTGAAAGTTAAAATTTTTTAAAAAATTTGAATTCATTTGTTACTACTGGTATAATGCTCAAAATGGTAATAATAATGTCCGATATAACTTCTTAATCAAACTTAGATCCGGAAATTGAAGCTATCATAACATTATAGCTCAAACAATGATATATCTGTCGGATAAATATGGCACGCTGGCGCGATAATCTAAACTTTAGAGATAAACAGAAAATGTCTGCATGATATTCGGGCAACTTTATCGGATTTACATATATGGCACTTTGGGGTCACGATCGGTTGGGACTGATACCTTATCCGAGTGTTTCCACTTCAAAACAAAATCAATCAATCTTGAGCAAACATTTCTTTAATATTTAATAAATTTCCCAGGTCGGCAGATATCAAATTTACCCACTTGTCTATCTGCCTATCTTCCGTTTGAACAGTCTGTGGAGATTTTGTTCCAATCAATCAAAAAAGGTTCCGTTCAAAAAGGTTCGCGGAGACCTGACAACGCCTCGTGATACAGCTGTTGCCAGGTTACCGCTAGCAACTCGAAGTTCACTTCCTTTTAAGCACGTGCTGTCGTTCCAGGTGAAGGTGTTAACTGTTTGTCGCGGCACCGTGTGATAAACCCGATTAACTGACCAGTCTGATTAGATACGGGCTTCGCTAAAGGCCCATTCCATTCTGTAAATAAAGACGACTCACTTTATACTATACTAAAAATCAAACAAATCCAAATTTGTTTTATTTTATTATTATATTTTGATAAAATACACAAAATAAAATAGCAATGCATCAGGTAGATGTAGATTAAGGTAATTCGAGGTGATTTGGGCTTTTATTAAGATATTCTCAAGTTAATCTTCAAAGATTGCATTAATTTGATTCTATTTAGGTGTTCCAACTTTTAGGGATTCCGGATGTTTAAAATATTCTCACCGTGCTTTTATTTCCTTTCGTCTTCAGCTTGACAAAAAACGCGGTCCTTTTCATCTAATTCTCATTTACATAATTCCCAAGTACATTATTGCTGGTTCATATACCTTCTGAACTGTCAATGCGTGCTCAGACTATATATATCCATACCTACGATCAAGGCATTGCATGAGTATTAGCAACTTTTTGTGCGTGACCCAGACGTCCTCAGAAGGCTGATCTGCCCCCATAATACCCCAGTAAGATGTGTTTATTGCAATCCAAAGTCCTTTGTTGGCATTCAAACAAAATAAACCTTTTGGAATGATGCATATAATTTACATATATTAAACAGCTCGTCTCCGTCTGGGATATAAAGCTGTGAGTCCGTGTCTGCTCTTGTAAAAAATATGCGATTAATCTTGTACATAAAATTAAGATTGTTATTTTTTAATTTCTTTTACAGACTTTATTTGACAAGGGAGCATTGAGAATAAATCATCCTGTTTCCCTATAATATATTATACAGTGGTGCAGTCATTAGAGAAGTGCCACGCAACTGAATTTGAATCTGTCATGGCTTCAGTATCATTCATTCTAGGCAAAACATCCCGTGACGTTTCAGATAACACGTTGATTGACTGGCTGTACATGACAAGTAACGCGAGAAAGTATGAGAAAAGCTTATTGTGCACCTAACTCTGAATTCCATAGTATAACATGTAGATCGCTTATTTTGTTTTTTCTGACCTAGGAATATATCTCGAAAATACCACCTGTATAATGTTGCTTTACTTTTTGTTTTACATAAATCAGATTTTTATTTATAAACAGTGGCTATGGGTCCTAACTAACCCATACGGACAGAGGCCTGTGCAGACATATTTATCAGCACGTGAAGACGATGCACTCACTGCAACTAGCCAACAAATGTCATATTTTATCTACATTTCTTTTAGCATGATATACCATGCAGTGTCTTGTTTCTTTGTGACAAGGTTTTTAGCGTTTACATATTCATATATTGTCTAAAACGGTGAAACACCAAACAAAACCAGTCAATCAATAAATCAATCAACAACCCAACCAACTTATATATCAATTAATCAATCAATCAATCAATCAATCAATCAATCAATCAATCAATCAATCAATCAATCATTCAATCAATCAGCTGACCGACACTGACCAACCGATATATCAATCAATCAATCAATCAATCAATCAATCAATTAGTCAATCAATCAATCAATCAATCAGCTGAACGACCGACCGGCCGATATATCAGTCAATCAATCAATCATCTGTAAGTCAATCAACCCACCCGTTTATAGAACCTACTGAAAATTTCACCAAAAAATGTACCTAGAAGAGCTCCAGTGTGCTCCTGTTCATTGTCTTAACGCGGTGTTTAACATATAATAGGTATAAAAATCCCTTTGATGTATACCGCTGGGAGGTAATTCGTTAGAAGTAATCCCCTTGCAGTCAGGTAATTGAATTCCTAGGCAATTCCGAGAATACGCGAGCCACTTCAGAGCAAGGCGGTTGTTTATAAGGCCGCTTGTTTATTATCTGGGCGCATAACACCTGTTTCGGACCGCTAAGTACATGTATATATGATACCACTCAGAAACTACGGGATGTTGAGAAGGGGCCAAATGTCAGCTTTTTATCTTTTCGCAAAATACACCAGTGTCATCTCACAACAAAAATATCTTCTGCTTTTTTGCCTTGATGATTGTTTTACCGAAGACTGTTTACCGTTAGTCGTCGGATCGGTAATTGCACAACCTTAAAAACAATACAAACCAGATCTCTGCTGGGTTTTTTTCATCTGTGAGTCTACATGCTTTCTTTTTATTCTGATTTCAACTGAGAACACCAGCCATAGGAGCTGATTGTCCTTTATGTTTATGTATACTCGATAACGCTATATATTGTTCGGTTTCAAATAAAATAAATTCAGCGGCAATTTGTTTGTTTGTTTGATTGATTGGGGTTCAACGTCGTACTCAAGGGTAGGCTAATTTACTTATATATATATGACAACGGATTGTCGACTTTACACTGTTCCTTACCTTTTTACGGTGGAAAACTGGGAAGAAACCTCGTAGTAATCAGCCCCGCGATTGCCAGGCCCACATCGTGTGACTCACCCATCATATATACCCGTGAGGGCAGACAGACGGACTCGATCCTGAGAACGGTTCATCGAAGTAGGCTATAACAGATTTTAAAATACACAAAAAAACAGAAATTGGCAGATTGGTTTATTTGGTTCTTATATTAACACAAATAAGGATTACAAAAGCGAATGAAGTAAAAAAGTAATGAAGAAAAACAAAGAAAAGGAAATATAGGAAAAACATATATCAGTTCTGATGAGAAAGGACCACTCACTAAAATGTGTCCACTCACTGCTCATTTTCCGTGAGATGTTTTTCCAGTTTAATTATTCGGGAGGAATTTCGTTGACTTTTGTGGGCATTTAGTAAATCTCGTCAAATTTGGGTTAGAAAACTTATTGGATTATGGCCAAAAGATGTTGCAGTATCTGTTAGAACGAGTATTACAATATATCCAATCCCACTTTCAGTGAAAGGCTATTACAGTATGTAGCCATTACATTATCTATTCATTTTATTACATTATTAGTTGCTTCTATACCTTATCGGTATAGTTTATTACAATATATGTTGAAAGGCGTCTTACACAGAAGATCCTTTAATGTAACGGAAGGCATTGGAGTGTATTGATATAGCAATAGGAAGCTATAGTGGGCCTATATCTATTGTTTTACATCCGTTTATAAAACTGGGGACATGCATATATTATATGTATACATTGGAAAACCCCGGTTGACGAGACATGTGATTCGCACGTGGACATGTATTATACTCATTTTTCCACATATGCATGACATGCAAAAACTGATATCATATGACAATTAAGACCGAAGTGTGATAAATTAAGATTTAAGAAGATTTTAAAATATACTATATATAAGTGAACTATCTATATACAAACAGTCAAATATACTGTGATTGCTAAGTGGATTCTTGTGTTCATGTTGTATTATAGATTCGCTGTGAAAATCAAGGTCCATAAATAGTCTTCAGAGACCCCCAAAGAAGGTATAGATTTAAAGATAGATGGAGTTGATTGGTCGAGTCCTTGTTATGATCATAGATTGTCAGGGTATAAATCATCATTATAGCCCGTATCTTATCCACCTTGTTTCACAGAGATCAATTATTAATTATAACCATGACTGCATCCCTATATGGTTATATTAAGTTTTGGGGTCCGTTAGTGATTAGTGGATTGATTGACTGACTGACGATTTAACGATCGTTTTTTCGTTCGATAGATAGGTTGGCCGGTCGAATATTCGGACAAAAATAACTGATTCGACCATGAATACTAGCGTCAAGTGCTCTACATTTTACGCGGGACATGTCATGAAGCATTTAGAAGCTGAGATTTTAAAATGTTTATACAATTATTAAATACTTTCGATAACTTCTCTCATTATACGCAGCCGTGAAAGGGACCTCCAGAATATTCTGTATCTCGGGGCCAGAGATATATGTCAGGTCAGACATAATATCTCTGACGAGAGATACGTTTTTATTGTTTTCATTGGTCAATTATCTTATCTCGGACCCGAGATGTCTGTTCCACATGCAGTTCCATATATCTGTGAATAGATTTTTGGGGGTGCCATGTTTCGATTTCAGCCCGGAGATGAAGAAGTTTTGTAACGTCATCATGACGTTGTGAAGTCATTGTTTATACTGTTCTTTTTTTTTCTCGTTAAACTGTGATATAGTGCTGATTTAAAATTGGAATGATTTAGAACTGACATCGAGACGTTGCACCGGAATTTATTGGAAATTATAATACGTAATATCTTTTATCACTTATGATCATAATTGTTGCGTATAATAACAGAGCGAGGTTGTCTTCAGAGCAGATATTGTAAAGGAGCACTTTGTGGTCGTCGGAACAGGTGTCGTTTGATAAATTGAAATCGGAGCATTTGTCTTCGGAGCAGTTGTAATCGAAGCAAATGTCAGGCATTGGCCACTGAACGTCGGGGCAAATGTCATAGAAAGGTGACCACTGGAACAACTGTCGTCAGTGCAAGTGATCGTTGAGGGAATTACATGCAATCGGAGCATTTGTTTTAAGAGCTGTGGCCGTCGGAGCAAATTCCGGGTTTTGATCACTGGAGAAATTGACGTCTGAGCGAGAGTCGTTAGAAAACTGGGGCTCGTTTAACAAAGCGATCTTAGCTTAAGTTGAGTAACTGTCATGGCAACACAATGTCGTCAGTGATGGTCTTTGGAGAGACACTTTTCATTGACACAAATGTCATAGAAAGTTGATAACTGGGGCAATTGTCGTAGGAACAAAAGTCATTGGATAAATTGCAGTCGGAGTATAGCTGTCGTCGGAGCTAGCAGGTGTCGTTGGATAAATTACAGTAGGAGAATTTGTCACCAAATGTCGTCGGAGGAATTGCATGTCGGTGGGGAATTAAAGTCGGAACAATTGTCGTCGAATCAGAGAAAATATCATGGGTTCAAATATATATTAAAACAGCATGCATATATTATTATATAACACTAGAACTTTATGCACTGTATATATAGTCTCTTCAAATATACATGTATATGAACATTAAACATGACAGACGAGGCGTGTATAATTGAAATATATATAACCATACATTTACATCAACTATGTTTAATTGATAATGAAGTCATAACCGTATAGGCTTTTAGATGTGTATGCATGACTGATAGCATGCAGGCATTCTCTTTAATAAGTTCTAAAACAGTCTCGTGAAAGAAGAAAAAACGAGTTGTGCTTGGCGTATTCTGTTCCGTGGTTAAATACGAATGCAGACAGTGCTTTGTTCTGTTTGTATTGAATCAGCGGGGAGTTTTGCCACAAAGCTTAGAATATTATCGCTTATCAGTCATGATGGGAAGGAAAATGAAATTGTTATGGTCAGTTTTGAATTTGAATGTGTTTGAGGCAAGTTCCTTTCTTGTGGCCACGGCGGGCCGATATGAGCTGTTATCGCCCGCATGGATTGTTGACAGGTCTAACAATGGCCCGATACTCCACATTGTTACGGGGCTAGTGTCATATAGCGCACTGTGACAGCCGTATTGGAAGTACTGCTCAGACCTAATTCCATTACAATAATTTGAAAAAATTTGAATTTTAAATAAACAATGACACACTGGATTAATTAAACGACACGGTATAGCAGAGAGGTGTGTCATGCGCACAGACACGCACCTTGACATGCAAGCTGATCCGATACTTAACCCATTCAATCTGCGTGCTGCAATATTTATATTAATACTTGAAGTCAAATCTTCTCTTCCAAAGGAAAGTATTGCCCTGCTTTTGTTTCTTTATTTATTCAATAATTTTTGTATAATTAAATATTGTAGTGCAATTTTTTCTCACTTTTTATATATATACAATACAATTTTTTCTAAAAGAAAAAAAAAAAAAAAATTGCATGCAGCACATTTCCGATACTTTGTAATAATATTAAACAGATAAATAGTTAATGGTGGCAAATTACACAAAATAAATTATGTAGGGTGTGTACGAGCATGACGCGACGAAGTGCTAAAAATTAAATCACATTCCCTCGGAATTGCCATCTGTATATAGTTTATATAGCTTTTCGAGTTATTTATAAGTAGTTTCGACTACAAACTAATTCAAAATTTCGAGTTACTGGGGTTTTATTTTATGTATATACTTCGTTCTAACAATGGCTTCCCGTAGGCCCTATATATATACAGTTCTATATATGTTTAACCATGCATCGATTTGAGATTTATAAGTGTTTATACTCGGCGGTCTAACATAGCTTATTTTTCAATAAAAGATCTTTAAAAAGGTGAGAATCGTTCAGGATAAAAGTAAACATATAATAAATCCTTCACACTCCTTCGTGTTGACTCGAAGATTTCCACCACTGAAAAGAGCCATTAGTCGCGAACAAACAAACCACACGCCTATATATATCACACACAATGACCTAATATTTACCGGAATAATGTGTATTAAATGCCGGCTATTACTTCTCTATTGAAGAAAATCAAAAGGTTTTTAAGCCTTGAATGGTTATTTATATTTGAACAGGTGCGTGCCGTTGAGAAAATACAGTTCAAACGGAAATGTTACTAATGCTGGTTTTTTTTTTCTTTTTTTTTTTTTAAATGTTTTTCTTTGTTATTGTTCTTTGTTTGATTTCATTGACTTTGCCAAAAAAATTATAATTCAAAGCATACATAGGTTTACCGAGTCTGTTATTTTCTTAAAACGAAAGCATGTTTTTGGGTTTTTTTTTTTTTTTTTCACTCATTTATATTTCGTGTTTTTGGATTGTGGTTTTTAGTTTTAGGCTAGTTTTACCGTTATACGTATATTTTTTAATTTCGGTTTGCTTTTAGATATCTGGGGTATGATTGTATATAATGAGCAGCACTCTGTGCGAAAAACAATTATGTTATGATAGAGTAGTTTTATAATTGGCAGGTGAGTAAAGCACAGGTTTGTGATAGATTTCATTTTTAGGGAGGTGATTTCAACAGCCGTCAAGTAATAAGATCTAATTAAATTTAGCCAATCAAATATCAGGGTTAGTATGAGGCTTGATGTTTATTGGCTGTTCCTGCTGTGAGCAGTTTCGCGGATAGGTTTTGCCCGGCTGAGAAGCGTCATAGAGATTGAATAGAACCTGGTTTGAAAGGAATGTAGTGGGGTGACTCGAAACCGCCTTAGCGTGTTTTGTCTGTTTCAAAGCGCACTGCACAAAGGCAGCCATCTTCAGTGGACACAAATGGGTAGTTAATATCCCGTGTGAGTTTAACCGGATTTACGCAACTTTCTACCGTGATCAGGGATGAGTGGTCGACGTAGAAGACTCAGACAATAACTGGTTTGTACTTTACTGGACTAAAAACCATGGCTGGTCTGTTTTTTGTGTTTGCAAATTTGCGAAAAGTCGTTCTCGTATTTCTCTTTTGGGTGCCTGTGTTCCAACATGGCGGACTAGGGGCTACTGGACAAACGTACACTGAAGTACGCGGTAACGCTGAGCATTTACCCCAACATCAGAAATGTGAACCTATAACGATTCCTCTGTGTAAAGACATTCAGTACAATGAAACAATTATGCCGAATTTGCTGAATCATCAAAAGCAGGACGATGCCGGGCTGGAAGTTCATCAATTTTTCCCCCTTGTTAAAGTCCAGTGCTCCCAGCATCTCAAGTTTTTCCTCTGCGCTATGTACGTTCCAGTCTGTACTGTTTTGGAAGAAGCCATCCCGCCTTGCAAGTCATTGTGTGAACAGGCGAGAAGCGGCTGTGAAAGTTTAATGAATAAATTTGGTTTCCAGTGGCCTGAAAGTTTACGCTGTGAAAAGTTCCCCACGAAAGGTCTGTGTGTGGGAGAAAACAATACAGAATCGGCGAACGTCGATCCAAATGTGACGCCTGGTTTCCCAGTTGGGACGGGCCATAAGAACACAGGCGGTGGATCTGGAACAACCACTAAAAGACCCTGGCTCGATCGTTTTCCAGATCACTTTAGAAATAAAACTCACACAACCAAACCAAAAACAAAAACTGAATATGATGTCGCTTGCCCACCTGTGTTTGTCACCAAGGATTTTGACCAGTATAAATTCAAACTGGATGGAAAAGAAGTTCGACAAGAATGTGGAGCTCCCTGCCATGACATGTTCTTTCAGAGAGATCAAAGACGATTTTCACGATTATGGATCGGAATATGGTCCAGTGTATGCTTGGCGTCTACCTTGTTTACCGTTTTAACTTTTCTGATTGACATGACGCGATTTCGTTACCCGGAGCGGCCCATCATTTTTCTATCTGGTTGTTATTTCATGGTTTCAACCGCTTACGTTACCGGATTTATTCTTGATGATAAAGTGTCGTGCCAGAGGGAATTTAAACCACCGACAGAAGATTTTTTAGCAACAGACATGAAGTCTGTAATAACCCAAGGTACTAAAGAAGAGGGCTGTACGATTTTGTTTATGATGCTTTATTTCTTCAGTATGGCAAGTTCAATATGGTGGGTGATTCTAACCCTCACCTGGTTCCTCGCTGCAGGTATGAAATGGGGTCATGAGGCTATTGAAGCAAATTCACAGTATTTTCACTTGGCAGCCTGGGCTGTGCCTGCGATGAAAACCATCGCCATCCTTGCAATGGGACAGGTCGAGGGCGATGTTCTTAGTGGCGTATGTTTTACTGGAATATTTGATGTGGGCACGCTTCGTGGATTTATTCTTGCCCCGCTTGTTGTATATCTCGTCATTGGAACTACTTTTTTGTTAGCAGGTTTTGTTTCGCTGTTCCGCATCAGAACAATTATGAAAAGCGACGGAACGAGAACAGACAAACTAGAGAAGTTAATGGTTCGCATTGGAATATTTTCCGTGCTTTATACCGTCCCCGCTACCATTGTTATTGCGTGCTATTTCTACGAACAATCTGGTCGTGCACAATGGTATTACAATTGGTACGCCATGGCTTGTAATGAATACAAAGTAAAATTCCCTAACTATTATATGTACAGTAATGACTTCCAGTGTCCTCCATTAAGGCTGCAACCAATTTACCCAGAATTCACTGTGTTTATGATCAAATACCTCATGACTGTTATAGTGGGAATTACGTCTGGTTTCTGGATCTGGTCTCGAAAAACTGTCGGCTCGTGGAAAAATTTCTACGCAAAATTATGTCGGCGGAAAAGTAACGAGTCTGTTGTCTGAAACTGTTTTTACATTATTATAACTTAAAGTGACTGTCGCAGTGTTTAGTTTTTAAGGTAAAATTTTAATTGGTTTTACTTATAGTACTTAAAAGGAAGGTTACCGAAGTGTCATACGCTAAGTGAAGGCTTCCGTTAGGTTAAGACCTAGGAAATTGTGGTGTGTAAAGTACTTAATAGGTATGTATGAATTTATGCACTGGAATTAAATATGAACTTCAGCGTTAAAAGTATACTGGGCCTATCTACTTAACAAAAGTGTTCAGCTTCCTATACTCTTGGTTATTTAGCTCTTCAAAAAGATCTTGGGATAACTTGAGCAATACACGTCAGCTATTGTAAGGCTTTGAGAAGCTTTGGCTTTTGCAGACCCCAGTGGCTTAATGTATTAACCAACAAAGGGATTTTACAATTTAATGCAGTATAGGTATGTGAAGACAGACTTATTCCATATAGTGCTCAGCTGTGAAGAAAGTGGATACAGTGTTATCATCTATAATAGTATGTATTGACAATACATATAAGCTTGTAAACATACTGTATACATGACGTACTTGCAGTTCTCTCCACCCAAACTGCAATTTCTGGTTCAGAATAGACCCTGATTGGCAGCGTTGACGTGTCTCATTTGCCCTGCTTTAATTATATGGAAGACATACTTTATCAGTGTTGAATACGAAAAAAAAGATCTGATATTTTCCCACATTGTGATTCAACCAGCCCAACTGCCCCTAGATAATGCCAAATTTAAGTGTGATTTGTTTAGAACGAAAGACGGCAAACTCTCACACATTTACTCAGTTAGGTTGAGCCCCTAACTACTAATTATTCGGGAATGATTTGTTTCACAAAATACCATCTACCAGATCACAAAGGTCATAGCTGCTTAAATGTTCTTTCCCCTTGAATGTCGGAATGTGTGACTCTCAACTGTCATCTGAAACACATTTTCGGGATCATACGAAGTGTTCGACAAAGTGCGTACAGCTCAAGTGAGTTAAATGTATCTGTAGTTAAAACATACTTGCATCGCATTGTTTTCTTTTTACGAATAATGAATGACAACTGAATTTGTGGCAAACTTAGCCACATCTTGTGTGATGCGTCCTGTACAGTTATAATATAAAGACGATGGAAAAGACGATTATGAACAAACTTATTGCTGCTATTGTGCCGGAATATTTGAACAGTTTTGAAAATTATCTTGCACAAACTTTAACTTAACAGCTGTGTTGAATGAACTGTGTGAAGTCAAACTATAAAACAGGGTCTATTCATTTGGAGTTGTTCTATTTCGGGATCTGCTCCTATTGGTTTTTCTTTTCCTCAGAAAAAAAAGTATGTGTTGATAGGATTGTTTAATATCATTCATTTGATTCATTTTTTTTTTGTGAGTCTGTATTTTTTATCATAAGTATGCCTAGGTAGAAGTCTAACTTGCCACCTGTCTTGAACTTTTTAAAAACATAGAAAAAAAAATAATCATGGTTGAGAATTCTGTCACACTTGTAGGTGCAACTATATACTGTCTTTAACATGTTTAGCTTGTATTTTCATCAGTTTTAATGTCATTCTCATTCACTAGTATCTGTTATACCATCAGCATTATTTACATCCCCTGCCTTCTTAATAAGTACATGTATACCAGTTTTTAGCATCTACTCTTCTTTTATAAATCACCATATAAAGAGCAAAGATTTACCTTCAAAGTTTTTTCAATTTTTCCAACCCAACAGAGCAGCTGTGGACAGTCCAATGTCTAACCGTTGATATTAATATTTTTAAAAGCATACACATCCCATGTGCGGAAAAGTACAAACTATTTTACCAGCTTTTTTCAATGTTTGTCCTGTAGGTTGACTGGCATCCCAGGTACCTTTTTATGTGTATTTTAGAAAAACTGTAAAATCTGCAAACTTATCCGCAAAATATCCCTAAAGCAAAGAAATTCAAGAAATAGGAGAATGCTAAATTTTTAAAGGCAAAGTTAAAATCCTTCAGCAATTGGATGATTTTTAGCTCTGTTGTCCTTGGTTACTGGTCCATATTTATTAGTGTTGAGTTGCACAGAATTTCAGATGATAATTGTAATTTTCTCACCTGAATAATAAATAATAAAGATACATTTTAACCCTCTGCTACACATTTCATCTGAGTCCCATCCTGTAGAATTATAAACTAAAAATTCTACATTATTATCTAAAGCAACTCAAGAGTTGTGGTCATGGCACATCAATTTCTATTTTGACTTTTAAACTAAAACAAGAAAGTTTTTTGATTCAGGTACTGTATAGACACAAATTGTTACCTGTTTAAAATAAAACTGCTTTTAGTAATTCTTGTATATTTGATCTTAGGACTTCACCCATCAATGCATCTTTACTGCTCAGACTGACTGTATTCTTAATGGTGTGCCAGCAATTTGATAAAATTTGTTGTTTTTTTAATTCTCAAAGTTCCTCACCATTCTAGAGATAAAGAAACAAATCATTGTTTGATACATAATTTTTTATTTTTTAATTTGATATTCTGTGGGTTTTAAAACCTCATCTGTTTTAACAAGGAGTAGAAGTCTTATGCATACGTTTTGTGGACAGGAGCTGCAACACTTTTTTTTAAGACTTTAATTCTGGGAAGTTTGATAAGAAAACCGTTTTTGAGTCTCTGAAATAGATAACAGTTTCTTTCATGCAAAAAAAAATATTTAAATTTGCCACTGGCAGATTTAAGAGTAGTTAAGTAAGTTTTCAGCAATAATAGATAACATGTAAGTATAAACTGTTAAATACTGACATGCCTGGAGAGCATTTTTGTTTAAATAGTTTGTCAGTTCATGTGTATTAAATTTATTTGAACAACATAAAACTGGCTCCATCTCCTTATAGGATTTTACTTCAGTCGATAGGCAGGATTAACAATATATAAAACTTACCAAAGTAGTTACTGATAATGACTGATTAACTTCAATTTCTAATTCAGATAAAGTGTCTTTTTAAGCATTTACAGGCCTTTGAATTTGAAGTTAAAGATTTGTGTTGAAGCATGGGACAGCACACCTGAAATAAGAAATGCGGGTGGTTGGAGGGAGCTTCATGTTGCCCTGGTGCTCTCAGAGCTAAAGGGAAACCGGAAGCCGATCAAACAAACACACAAATCAAATAAAAAGGCCTGCATTTGCTTAAAACCTAACTACTCCCAGCTCCAAGTAACAGAGTCCCATTCAACCAGGGCTCAAGCTTTCTGGTAAACTCATTCCTATTAATCCGTTTCCTATAAAGTCAGTTTCATTTTCATAACTTTTTATTTTTAGATTTCCATTTCTAAATATTCTACTGTCACCAGGTTAATTTTTAGTGATTTATTGTTAACATGGCCCTCTGGCTAGGGTAGTTTGTTTGAAGAGAAGCAATGCTCTCTTAACTTAGCACTGGAGGAAAATTAACTTTCCAGCATTATGGAAAAGCTTCACATGTTGATTGTGTTAGTGCCAATTATTGTTGGAATACACTGCTGTCATTCAAGTGAAATACCCTTAAGCATGGCGTAAAACACCAATCAATTGATCAATCACGGTTAACATAGGCTGCTGGTCCAGCTAGTTGTTAAAACCGTTTTTTGTCCTTGCCTATAATGGATCAGTAATTTAATTAAAGGTTTCAATTTCTATAAGCAACCACCAAAAAAATCCTGCAACCATACAGCCTAGAGTGTCTTGGGGAGAAATTTTGAAAATGTTGAATGGGCCTTGTTTAGAATTTGGAGAGACCTTTCACGTTGTGTTCTAGAGAAATTTGACATTTATTCAGGACCGTGTGTATATAGGCCTCCATCACAGATTAAACCGAAGGCTGTTTGATAAACATATATATAAATGCCCCCTGCTATCCAGAGATCCAGAGTTCCACTCCCGGTGGAGGCAAGAACAATTGTCTTTCTCAGGTCACCTGCCTACCTGGTGTATTCTGGAGTATTTTATGCACATAAAGTGACATAATTTACATTAAAAACACCAATAGGCCATCAAAATACGCACATAAATTCATATTCTGTACTATGCTGAAACACAAAAATACACAAAATGATAACAAATTACTTGTAAAAAAAAAAAAGTATTTTTTTTGCACATAAATTTCTTCTGGGGTAGGCAGGTTGGCTTTCTCCTGAATTTTTTTTTATAATATTTTCAATATAAACCTAGAATATTCATTTCCCTGTTAATATAAAATTTTACAATCCCACCGTAACACTCCTTATCCAGGGCTGTGACCGTTGCAAGATTACTGTGGTTGTCAAATTCAGCTTTGTACATGTATTTCACAGAAAGTACTGTGTGACAATAATATTTAACTGAGGCCAGCTGGTAATTTTGTTAGCTACTTTAGAACTTTTGAGATGGAATTTCAGTTTAAAACTTCCACAAGATTTACTATTTTTCTTTCTGAAATATTTTTGAATTTATCTGAACTATGAATTGAAATAGTTTTGTACTACAATTGTAAGATTTTTTTTATACTTTCAAACCTTGTGAATTATCCGCCTACAGGCAAGTACTCTATTACTGTAGGGTTGGAGGTAGTATATAGTAGGTACATGTAGTAGAATTTCTTGGCAGATTTAAAACCGGCTAGTCTAGGGCTACACATTTACATGTATAGGCCCATGGCTATTTTTCTCTGTATACATGATCTGAATCTGCTGAGTTAGGGCTACATGTCTGTACACTGCTTGCCTAGCCTATGCTCACTCACTCAGTGCTACATTCTGTTGACCTGCTCCACAGTTATTTGGCAGAGCTATTTGTATTCCTAGCCCTGACATAAATTTTAAACCAGAAAGCCCTCGATCTTGTGAACTGTTCCCTTTTAAGTTAAACATTGATCTGTGTATCTCCTGTCTACATAACAGTTTTGTCGTTGGAGGGGAGCTCTATGTGATCAGATTCTATCTCAGCTAAAATACGTGTGTATATACAGAGCAATATGATGCCCTGGTTAAACAGGCAAACTGATGCTCCATATGTAGGGGGCAACATGATTGCTCCACATGTAAGGGGCAACATGATGCTCCATATGTAAAAGGCAACATGATGTCCCACATGTAAGAAGCAACATTTTCCTTACTTACTGGAAGAGTATCATAGTGAATTACACGCTACACCATAATGAAAATAGGTGATTTTTTTATCAAAATTGATCACATGTTAACAAGAACTGATCAAATTCTCAGCTATTTTGTTAAACAACCGATAAATATATTTTATTTATTTCAAACTGGTACATGTTAAGAGTAACATGAAGCAGTAGTGTTGTACAACTGCTCATTTTGGTCTAACATTGATCATGTTTTGTATTCTGTGCTTGTTTAAAGGCTCATTCTCACCGTAGGATTTGTAGTTACAACTCCTGGGGATCCCCTTTATTCGCATTCTGATTGGTCGAAAATAGAGTCAACCAATCAAAATTCTTCAAATAAGGGGAATCCCCTGAAATCGTTACTACAAATCGCACTGTGAGAAAACATCTTTAAATGACCGTGTCCGAGTCCTGGTTTGTATCTAGTGACCTGCTCTGCTAGAGTGGTTTACTTCAAGCTAATCTAAACTGTTGCTAAAATTTAATAGCAGGGGTGGAAATGTATAAAATATTTTGTCACACATTTTCCCAATTTTGTCCTGTAGCCCATTTAACAAAATGTTAAGTTCCCAGGAATTTTACAGGACAATTTGAATTTTTAGCAGACATGTCCTGCAAATTTATTGTTATTTCCACCCAGCTTCCGGTGTAAAATAAACCTGTTTGCTTCCCCACACTACTAATAGGCTAATCCACTTAAAATTAAGTTCAAGGAATCTGAACAAATGACAGTTCTTTTATCCCAAAAATATTTTTCAGTTATCTTCTAAATTTCAATCCTAACATGCCAGAGTGTCGATTGACATTTTTCTGACATCTAGTTTGTATTCTGTTTATGCCGTTCACAGGAAGTTTAAAAGACTTAATTTTTTTAACACCATTAACCTAAATGTTTGTTAAATTTAAGTTGTTTTAGGTTTTTATGAATATGATAGAGACATAAGTGTCCGCTAATTAAAACATAATTTAAATTATGATGTGTGTGTTAATTTATGCCAATGATAATTTTGATAACGAGAAGTTCTGTTTCATGTTTTAACATTTCTATGCCTTCAGGCTAACATTTCTTTAATGGTAGGCCATCTCAGCCCATCTGAATGTACAATTTTTGTTAACTTAACCGGAGGTTTTTTAAAATGCTAATTATAATGGACAGTTTAACTGAACATTATCTCATGGTGTCCACCATTGTTTTTAATTTTTTTATTTGAACTCTTTCTAGCAGCAAAGTTTGTCAGGCAGAAGTTTTTGTATATTTAAATGTGTTTACTTTTTACTAAACAGCCTCCAAAGTTGTTCTCAATTTCATTGCATTATGATAACTACATTTTGTTTGCTACTTTTTCACTTTTTGAAAATTTAAATCCTCTAAATGGTTCTCTTAAGCGAACAAATTCAACTTGAACATTTTCACAGGACTACGTACTTTGACTTTATTTAATTTCTATACCTATTAAAATGACATTGTATGTAAAAATGGGTTTTTATATATAACTTATTCATATCGTTAAGTTAGTTTGTAAACATCGTGACATGTATTTTGTATCACAGAGAAATATTTTTTGCCTTGTAGATCTAATTCACATATATGTCATACGGTGCGAAACTTTAGTTGTGTTTTTATCCCTTACTATTTTTAAAAAGTTCGTCAGGCTTTAGACAGAACCTCCAGCACATTGTATAATACCATTCTAAATATAAATTTATGATGTTTGTGTGAGCGAGTGGAGTGAAAGTTTCATTTTCAATATGATAGTCCTTAATCATGTATATAGTAAGGGAGTGTTATGACAGTGGTCAGTTCACTCCCTTTGTAAAGTCACTCTTCACTGTTTTAAGGAAAGAAGAGTCCATTTAGCCCGATTTGTTAATAAATGTGTACCATGTATTTCAACACTTCTGTCTTTCCTCTTTATTAATCCATTATTGAAAAAAATCCTGGATGGTCATAAATTCCCAATTTTCTCTATAGGATGCCATCTTGTTGGAATATTTTATTATTTACATGCTCTGAATCTCTGCTGACCTAAAGTGTATGTAAAACACATCTGAAGCCTAAGAGGCGGTTTTAATAAGGTTTCCTCCTGGTCTTCTACCATATTTAAGTAAGGCCGTGTAAGAAGGAGAGTATCCGCAGTCTAATAGGTTAAATGCTGCTAAGTATGGCGTTGAACACCAGACCGAACTAACCAAATATCTCTTGAAAGATTCAAGATTTACGTTTTTATAGTTTCAAATTATATAGGGATGATCTTGGGCCTATGTGTTTGTGTTCAAAGAAGTAGTACTTGCATAAAATGTTTATCGCTTCGTGACTGATAGAAACTTTGTGAGCCAACAGTAAATATTAATCCAATCCCTCGTGGTATTTGGCATGGAAGATTTTCAAACATCGTGTTGCATCTCGTTGCAATATGTGTTTGAAATTATGTCCAGTGAGGCTTTTCATCGTTCGTTTCCTTTGACTTCGACAATTCAATCTAGCTTTGTTAACATACAAACAATTTTGATTTACTGTTTGTTTGGGGTAAATCAAAAATGTATGTCTTCGGCTTTGTTTACAAAGCTAGATCAAATTCAGCTATTAGATGGGAGGCTGTAGGGAGCTTCCGGTTGCCCTGGTGCCGTCAGAGAGAGCTCAGGAGCAGTTTGGTCTGTCTTTGTCTGATTGTCCTATCGTATTATTGCCAGTCATGCCGATGGCGGTTTCCATTACCCATAGACACTCCTTTGCTGAAGTGAAATAACCTGATGTAGGCCATACAATCCAAGCTAAACCAATCACGCATCTGTTAAGCGGACACACTATCAAATAAGTGAAATGACCTTAAGTAGGACATACAACCCAAATCAATCCAAATTGCAATTATACATCTATTGAGCGGACATACTAGCATATAAGTGAAATAACCTAAGTTTAAGTGAGCGACAGAAATCTCCAATGACTGACCCAAACAGTATCAATTTTTGAACTTAATAAACTGCATATAGGACGTATATTATATATACGTATTACGTAATGCTTACGCAAGTGTTGTTCCAGACTTGGCCACATCTGTTTTTGTCATTATACACATAATGCTAAAGCAAGATAAAGTGTTATGCAGTGCTGGGCCAATACAGCTTCGTCTTTCTGTCTCAGCCATTCTCATACAACTGATCATGGCGTATATTCATTACTGTTTATTAACATTAACATATACTCGGCTCTTAACTCTCACGTTATATAGTTCACACTAAGTGATTCAATTAAGACTGTGTCGAGCATTTTTATGTGCTCAGCCAAGCGAAATACTAGTAACGTTACGCCTCATCAACTCGCGACAGACTATATATAATACAATACCTTCTTCTACTACCTAGTATGTAATAATACTTACGCTAGGGGCGTCATAAATTAGCCGGAGTCGAGCGGCCCTGTATTTGTGATAGTCCATTTATAATTTATTGTAGATCAATGCGTACAGAAAGGAGAAGTCGTAAGTAGTCCAATAAACTAAGATTCACGTGATTCCACCAGCTAATGTCTGAGGATAGATTAGTGTCAATAAATCATACACGTGTAAAACCAAGGAGCTGGGAATAATAGACCCCACTATATAGGCCTTAAAGTGAATGTATGTGGACTCGAGATAGTTTCGAACTTTTGATAAACTGACGTTCCTCTGACGTCAGAACGGTTGAGATTCAGGGGACGTGTAACGTCACAAGGGAGGGGGGG
>JARFOD010044146.1:0-10151 GCA_031763545.1 Mopalia muscosa | reverse complement strand
AAAAATCTGTAAATTTTGCAAACGTTATATTTATTACAACCATTTGTTAAAAATTACTGATTTTTTTTGTGGTGGGGGTTAAAAGTAAGAAGTGAGAAATCGGGCGGAAAAACTCACGTTCATTGCACTTGCACACACTTACAACATGCGAGAGAGTGAAGACACCGTGCGTGAGCACAACGTGTAAGTACGATCTCCGTACCATAAATTGGCAATCGCACGAAGATTGTACGTTGTAAGCACGGTGTAAGCATGCACAAGTCACATACCGTGTGCGCAAAGAACGATGCACGCAAGCGCTCACGGCCGTGTGCCACGTCCTTACACTGTGCGCAACCGTGCGAGTCGCGTGCGTTGACGTACTCCCTCGCTGCTATTGCCACTCCATACACACGTTTTTTAACGTGCTCCCAAAAAAACGTACGGACTAAAAACACGCACGGTGGGTTGTGGCCGGGGCTTCACAAACTCACGCCTTATTATTTGGAGAACGTAATGTTTCCAGCAGTGCTCAGTCACCAGGGATAATAAAAGTATCCCCAGTTGCTAAATGATTTAGATCAAGGTTGAATAATTCATTCGAATCTACTGAAAATGTATATGACTATGGCTGCACATTTCAATAAAATAAAATTGTTGGCTACTACAAGAGTTCACATACCCGTCCAAGTTCGAAAATGCAAGTAACACAAACCTGATTTAGACGTCCTGGACGCGGCCACACTCCAAGAAAAGCTTGTCCGTCCGTAATTACAACTATGTCATCTTGATTGACGTAGTCGGCTAGTCTGATCACTCGGTTTGGGGACACGTCGCTCATGCCATTGCCAGAAAGGAGCAGAATATTTAATTTATCTTTCAAGTGTGACTTCATAATTTCGCTGATCAACAAAGATATGGGGTTATTTAAGGTCTCAATCGTCGCTCTCATTTCTTCGCTCCGGGGACCAAAGATATGACCATCGTCCTCCACATATCCGATGTGTATACCTGTTTGTCAAATATATATCTGCATATCAAAATCTATACCATCGATTTTTAAAGAGATTTTGGAAAAAGAGTGAGAAACAAAATCCGAGGTTTTGGAAACCATGCTAGAAATTTCTCCGCCAGTTATTAAGTTATGCACCAATAGAGGATTGGTTTACCCATTATGACTATGTCATTCCAGCGGCCATTTTGTCTATAGGGGTATCGTCCCAGTATTTGGAAAGGAAGTCTAAGTATTCAAGTAAACAGTACAATTTCAAAAATTGGTTGATGTGTGAAGCGTTTACCATTTGGAAACGAAGAAGAGCTTCCTGTTTTTTTCGGGCTCTCAGGGGATTTTGTAGAGTATTCATCATTTAGCAAATATCAATGAAAATAGGGAAAAGAGCAATGTTATTGTAACCAAAAGGAGTACTTAGAGGGGAATGCCCTGAGCTGGTGGACTTGTGACTTAAGAGAATCCGTAGGATTAGTGACTGCACGGAAGCAACTGGAAGCATCTCGGAACATTTGATCTGGCGCAAGTTTGGTCAGGACAGAACGGGCTTATGACTGACAAGATCCGATTATAGAATTCCTGGGGAAACTCAATGGAGACAAAAGGTGAGGATTTTTGACTCACAAGAATATTTCTTCACCCAAATGTCGATTAATTAACATCTGTTCTTATCAATGACATTTCCATTCTAATAGTATAAGTTACAGTTTTGTTTAAACTTTTAAAAACCCTCCAAAGAGTCATTAACATTTATCCTCTAAAAATGTAGGCTTACCTACTAAATCTGCTGTAGAGTTAAGCAGAACATCCAATCCCGATTTCAAATTATGCTTAAGGGCTTCAACTGGGTACCTGTTTGTAAACCCACAGTACGAAGCCTGAAGTCCGCGAAATCCCAAACCACAATACGTCCAATCAAAAAGGTAGGAGGATTTTCTCTGAAACAACACAAGAAGACGGATATCTGAATGGCGCATTACTGTGATATTTATCTCACTAAAACATATTCAGTTTATTTAATTTATCGACGGAAGAACATTTTGGCATTTACATACCTGTCTCTCTGCTGCTATCCAGATGGGCTCAGCGTTATCCCACCAGAAGCTCCTCGGCCTCTCTTGGTGCCACATGGAGACCTTTCTCACAGGGTCATACATGTCATGTGACAGTATCCCGTGATACTCATTGTACAAACCTAGTTATTAAAAGAGGCAAATTGTTTAACCATATAAAGCAAAACCTGGTCATTTTTTGTACCAAGTAAGCATAAAAAAACTCAAGCATTCGAGTCTGGCATACTAGACAGACAGATTGTTTAAGTCTAGTACACTAAACAGACTCATTGTTCAAATCGGATATGCTTTATAATAGAATCATTTTTGCACCCATATCATAAGAAATAAAAATCTAGCAGACACGTGCAGACGAATTTAAATTGGGCTCATTGGAAAGTAGTGCTAATTTTAGAAAGTTTTCTTTCAACACGGAGTTTATATATAAAAAACCCAACAAATATATTTAATTCACGATTAAAGTGTAACATTATAAGTATGATAGGATGTTACCTGTCATGATAGTATACTCGTTCGTGAATGGGTTCGATGGGAAATCCGGTTCCAAGTACTTTGCTCGAACTCCTTCCCTGGCTAACCTCCCTAACGCTTCCAATTCCCTCCCATATATATCCAGATAATCCCAACGAAAAGATTCCAGCATTAATATTAATAGAGGCGCGGCCGACGACAACTTGCAAAGAAAGTATACGTATAGCAGTAGTGAAAACATTTTCACACTTATATCTCAGTCATCCTAATGCTGTACAAAAATAACATCTCCGAAACGGTTGACTTCTCATAAATTGAACAAAACGCCTGTGGGTCATTTGCCGCTTTATCAAAAAGCTTCCCGTAAATGATGTGTTGAAAATTTAATGTGCGGAAACGCTGAGCTAGAGCAACCAGTTTCTCTATAGACATTTGATCATTATTTCCGGGTGCGGTACACTTTAGCTTGAACTGCGGTTTGATTTGTTTTTTCTTTTCTTTGTTTTCTGATAAGCAAGTCTAACAAATACTATAGTGGAGTACATCAATCAACAGATCATCCAATAAGCCAATCAATCAATCAACCTATCAGCAATCACTCAATTAAACAACCAACCAAATAACCAAACAACCAGCCAGCCAACCAGCCAGCCAATCAATCAAACCAATCTCATGGTGTAGATAAACTCCAGGAGACAAGTTTCTAAATGGAGGTTAATCCCGAGTTGTTATAGGTTACCTACAGGCTACAGACATCTTGAGAGTAGGTACATGGTATGGAAGATATTTGATGCCTATGTAGTAAAAAGATATTGGGCATGGGTTTAGTGTTAATCAACCTTCCACTAAAGAGAATGTGTGTTACAAGTTGTCAGATACAGAGCGAAGTTTCGCCTTTCTTGTATACTGGTGAAAATCCAATTATTATTTCTAAAAATATTGCAAAATGAGTAAATGTCAACAGAAAAAATTGAATGCATTTTTCTTGATTTACTGGGGGTTCATCATTTTTGTTAAATTTTGATGAGAAAGAACCCAGTGGATTTTGTCGTCTATTCTAACTTGGAAGCCTTATAAAAATGTAAAATATAACTTTCCGAAAACAGTTTAAAAAAATCAAGGACGAACTTCTAAAGAATGTGGCACCATTTACTCTTTACAATGGTACAAATTTGAAGTTTGTATCATTAACAGTTTTCTAGAAATACGCCTTGGAGAATGTAGAGTCTGTTTAAAAGTGAAGTGCCAGTGATAGGCAATGTTTGCAACTTGAATATATGACCATGGGAAAATTAAGTTATAGGCTCCAATTTAACTGTTTGTTTTAAGAATTTTGATTTTTTTTTCCACCGCTATATAGTTTGAATAACAAACTTTTAATTTAAGCTATACGAAAAGTTTGGTTCATTTTGAGCCAAAGGGTCCAGAAAGACCTTAAATGAAATGCACCAACCTCACACAGTGTATAGCAATGTGTGGATTTTGCGTGGTATATAATTTGTTGAAAATTGTTAGTTTTATTGTCTGCCTCGTGCAGTACTTGGCGCCCAAGGGTCGGATTTACCAATAGTAGGCCATTGGCCTTCAACATACAGGGGTCGGATATATCAAATACTGAAACATGCCAACATGTCTATAAATTTGGGGGCCCTATAGGGCCAACAAGTAGGTAAGTTCGGCACTGCTTGGAGCACTGTTTCCACTTGTATGATTCGTACAGCTCCACGACAAGGCCTTGGTGAAAGAAACTTATCAACGTCTTGTAAACTGGGATCCAGATCAAAGAGTATAAGGAGGTTGAATACAGCTAAACCTCATTAACCCTAATGCATGGCAAATAATTTTAATGTATGTATCTTTGAGCTGGTATGACTTAAATATTTTTCCGTTGTATTAACAAGACTAATTCTCTGGAAGGATGAAGTGTGTATTGACTACTATATTTATAAAAATAATAGGTTAAGAATCACTTAAACAGCTCATTGTTATTTGTGTAATAATATAAGCTCACCGTCGAAAAAGTGTATGGAAAAAAGTATAGTGCATATTGTGATACCTTGAAACAAAGAGATGTGCGTTTGGGCTTTGGATATTGTACAATAGTAAGTTCAGCATGTTAACCTCCATTTTGAGATACAGTACTTTCGAACGTGGTTGTGTCTATGATCTCCATGGAAACACTGGAATGGGCTGACTTTTCAAATCATAAGTTATTGCTACAAATGACTTTTTGTCGTATTTCACAAGGCATTATATTACAATAAAAAAAAATCAAATCTACAAACCTCATAAATATCTGGTGCTAACTGACAATATCATCTCCCTCGACAGGTAATCTGAACAGTTAAAGGGAAACTACTCCAATGACAATTTTAAGCAATGAAACTCACCGGTATATATCGCACTAGCTATGAGATAGTTTCACGTGAACCGGACCCTTTTGTCCAAAGAAAACAATTAATTTGTCAATTTATATGTGTTTAAATCTCTCTGAATTTGTAGGATTCATCAAAATGTATAACAGATAATTTAAGCGGATTAAATGGGTAAAAGTGCTGTAATTACCTGTACGGTCTTAATACTTGACCCCTGGGCTGATTCTATGGAAATGAATTTGTCTAAGCCCAATCAGACGCATCATTTTAACCAGAAGATCATGTATGTGCATATATTTTTAAAAGCTTAGATATTCGATATCGTAAAAATGTACATTTGGTTTATTTCTCAAAATATTACTACTATAACATCCAATAAATTAGCTTATTTATTAGAATAGCATTGACCATAAATAGTTTCCTTTTTTTCTTATAACAATTTTAGTTCTTTGCTGTCCAACCGTATATAGGAAATCATATAAAATACGAAATGTATCTTATACGGATACTTTTTTCTTAAAATTCTACGTCCAGCTTAAGAAAAATAAAAGGCGTACGACGAACCGTTTTCGAGAAATGAACTTGTTTCTATGTAGAATCTGCCCATATCTGGTGTGCCTGGTGGTTGGCTATTATATGTAGTCTGCATGTAATCTATCGGCAAGTAGTTAAACCTATTTCAAAATACCCATCCTCATGCAGTCGGAGATGCTGGTGTTCTATAGATAAACTGTACACATCGCTAGAACCCCTATAGTCTATAAGATACATATTCGCATCTAGTTATTGGGTTGTTTGCCAAAGGTTTGATAATTAAGACTAGATCTTATCGCTTTATGGCGATATTTGCTGATGGCGTTTATTCCAAAAATTACATAGATTGCATCTCCGGCCATCTAGGACATCCAACAGGCGATCCAATAAGTGTCTGTGTCATCATTTTAAATTTTAGCGTTCGACGCTCTTCATCCAAGCAATCAGATGTTAATACCAATTATATTGGTATGGAGATATATTGCGTACAACATCTGCTAACGAGATGGATATATACTACATCCTCGAAAGGCGTGCTTCATTTATTTACTCCCAAATTGCTGGCGTTCGATCTAGATCGTTACATTTTGAAGCTTTTAGTCAATCGAGTCCTTTGTCGCAAAACGGTCAATCGAAAATCTCTAGCAGATTTAAGCTAGGGAAGAAAAACAGATACTGTATAATATTGTTATATATATGCACTTTAATTTGACGTATTAATTGGTAATTAGCCCAAACTATCGAAGGAAGCTCATGTAATGGATCCACATCCGCACTGTCTTCAGGATGGGTTGTCCGAAAACCTGACTGATGTTATCCACGGCAGTATCTGACACATAAAAAAACCCAGAAATTACGAGAAATAATTTTGCTGGTTCAATTTATTTAATAAACAGGGTCTTAAAAATCTAGTCTTTTTGGTCTAGAGTGCACGCACAAGAAAATATGTATGTTTAAAGTCCAGGTGACATCTCTAGTACAGCCATATCAGCGGGTTCGATTCTGGCAGATAGTACGTGTAGGGGCCAACTATCCGTCTGCGGTAGCAAACGTTTGATTACGTTTTCATTCACATGAACAAAATGTCTGGAAACCAGTAAAATAAAAATGGTTAGGGTAGTAGTTTTAATGGGATTGAATTAAGCAGAACGGATGGTTTCACCCTATAGAGCACAATAGGCACGTCGGTTTACATGACGTATAGCTTAAAGCTACACTCCCGGCTGAAAAAACTCCTATATTTCCTGAATGGTTGCCATTAAATATACTTAAATTTGGATCGACTTATCGTTTCTTCATTTCATAAAATAACCCCAGGGTTCCAGATATATACCTCCCTATGACCACTGGCAGCTGACATTTTTGGCGTGGCCAGCCGTATCATACGTCACGCGACTAACGCCCTTATGTGTTACGGGCTAATAACATGTGTGAACCAATGACCTGTATAGGTTAACTGTCAAAGGTTTAAACAGTCGACTCTACCGGTCTCGTGATGTAGGCACCTGTTTTGAAAAGAAATATATTTGAGTGGTTAATACTCTTCTGCTTAACAATAAAAGTACCTTAGTTTTACCGTAGTTTGTGTATTACCCATTGTTAAAGATCCAATTATAAAATTGATATAGCTCGATTAGAAAATTAGAAAGCATAATTGAACACAAAAATGATGCCCGCGGTATCGCTTTAATGTAATCAATGTTTTGAGAAAACTCCAGTTCAAAATTGCGACAATTTAGGTAAGTTATCTGCTCACATACGGTGTTCTGACTTATCTACCCACTGCTGCCAATTCTATCTCATATGTCTCCAGATTGCAAAGAAAACCCTGATAGATAAAAACCGAAAGCGTATTTCGCAAGTATTTAACTATGCATTTACCGTTAGAGGTTATGGCCGACTGGTTACGACCCGAAGCTGACGGCCATAAATGAAACCCTTAATGCGTTAATTACTATGTTAATGAAGGACAGAGTTAGTGATACCTGTAATTAAATTATACTGGATCAAGGGTATACTAATATTACAATACCGGTAGAGTTGGTTGCGATACAATGGCTCTCACAAACGCGGTATATATAATATATATTTTTTTTAAATATATTTTATTACATTTAAATAATACAGGACATAGATATACATTAACATTACATTGACACAACATGGAATACACAAACCGTACAGGACAATATTACAAACATTCATTCGGACAGAAAAGCATACGATGAATTGTGTAAATATGATATACTTAAGATTAATTCACTTATATGACCGCATAACAGCACAACTGCTGAAAGAAACCACCTTCAACTCCATTAGCAAAGCAACACATTGGGATTACTCAATCGGGTGAGAAATTTTCTTAGTTTGGAGTTCATTTAACAAACATTATATAACAAATATCTAGAGAGTGTTTACCTATACTGGAAAGCGTTTAACACGACGCCATACCATATCAGAAAGAAAGATTCACATCACGCATAACACACCACAGAGACAAACAGTTGACATAAAGAAAACAGGTATGACGAGAAGAAAGTACGTTACAGAAATATCACAACATAAAGTTAGTGTTTTCTTATACTGGAAAAATTCTATACGACAAAATAACATATAATATATTCCATTCTGTATTTTGAATCCAAAAGGCCTATAGATACCCACTGTGCACCTACCGTTTTACAACCTAAAATATCTGCCTCCCAATTGATGGACGCTTTTATGGCGTCATTAGGGCCTACTGTATTTTTGTCTGTTTGTGTTTGCTTGCTTGATGATGTTTAGTTGTGGGGATTGGGGGAGTGGAGTGTCAAGCAATAAAGGATTTGAAGATTTAATGTTAATTTCTAGCCACGTACAACTGGAACTAGAAGCAATGAATTTCCAGTCGATCATTCATCTGAAACAGTTGCCTTCAGGTTGCCTATACGTTAGCATTGTATGACGTCTTTCTTGATATAATATATCTTTAGTTCTTGACAGATTCAAATAACACTTGACACCTATATTCTTCAGGCTATGCCGCATCTTACAGTTTAATAATATAAACAACGAAGCCTATTTACACAATCCAATTTTTTAAAAAAGGCTACAATAGAGGATTTATATTATAAGCCGAATAAAAGTGTTTGCTGACTCTTACGCCATCCCGGGGGACATAGCTCGTCCCAAGTTTACACGGGCACCTGACCCGTGGTTCAATTTAAAACTGCCATGACAAAGTTTAATTATGTAAAACATAGCTTTTGTAAACTACATTGTATAGGGAGATGAGTGAACTCAATATGAAACAGGCATGACTAACAAAATCATTCGGAATATTCAAGGCGTTTCAATAATTTAGTAAAAATGTTATAATAGCAAGCATCAATGCATCAGCATTGATTGACATGTTTTGCGCCGTGCCTAATTGTATTAACGGAAATGACAATTATCCAACAATAGCTGACACAAGCACAGCCAAGATGTGAAGAGTTTCCATAATGTTGGAGAGTTAGTTTTCCTCAAGTGCTAAGTAAAGACAGCATTGTTACTCTTCAAACAAACTGCTCTTAGCCAGAGGGGTCTGTATGCAACAAGAAAAATTCAAACCTTGTGACCACCACATATCTAGAAGCTGTAAACGGGACGTCCAGACACTACATGATCCAACTAATAGGGACGAACACGAAAGTGCTGGTTGCTCTTTTAAACCGGTAACATCGTGGTCAGACTGAAGAGCTACAAAATTGGCAGATAAATACATCAAATACATCGCCTGAATGATAGCCATTCAAAAATTATGTGGAACAAATATCCCAAAACGAACATAATTGCGTCTTGATTAATTAATTGATTAACTGATAGAAAGTTATAAATTTCTATAGATAGGGTTGCGTGATACCAGAAGTCCATTAACTAGGAGTGTAAAACAGCATATTGAATTGTTTCTAAAACGTTCACATTCAACTTCACGCAGCGCCCCATGTGGCGAACTGGGAACCGTCAGGGGAGATAATTAAGCTTTGAACTGAACTTTCGCTGCAAACCAGTCAATTTGATTCGTATTATAAAAAGGAGATACGATTAATCGAGCCAACAGCAGATTTATGACAAATTAAGTATTATTCCATATCTCTGTATACATCCGAACCTTGATTTTCATAAACACCATACGATTTTCTCACAATTCAAGAGTGGCGCAAAGGACCTAAGTGATTACCGACCTCTTACGGCGCACACCACGTCACCGTATGTCTTCAGTGATAATTTTTCCTTTCCGAAGTCTAGTTCAACAAACTGACAACAGCTGATTAAATACATACTTCGAGCCGCTATCTCCAGTTTTTCACCTTTTTAAACTCCGCTAACGGTAATCAATTATAGAGAAGGCATGTGTTTTTCTTTAATCTGCACAGAAGAGGGAAAAATCTTTACATTTGTTTTCTTTTGATAAGCTGTTTATACTGTATCCGTAAGACGTCAGTTGTAATGCGTCTCTTAACAAAGGTGTCTTCTCTTTTCCTCAAATACGAAATTCCTAAGTTAACATTGATAATACACAGTATAATTCCGAAAAACGACAACTTCATTTTGACTTAATAGTTCAGAATTTATTAGCACCATTGATCAGGAGATCTTGCTGAGTTATCGTTTTCAAACTTTAATACACTCCTGGTTTATTATGTTATTAAACTCGTTAGTGGAACAACTGACTTTTTAGCGTCAATA